>CM038677.1:553349935-553481385 GCA_021605205.1 Aegilops longissima | reverse complement strand
TGTTGATTTGTTTCAACTACATGCGTGAACATGTGCCAAGTCAAGTCACTTAAATCATTCAAAGGAGGATACCACCTCATCATACCACATCACAACCATTTTAATAGCATGTTGGCACGCAAGATAGACCATTATAACTCATAGCTAATCAAGCACGGCACGAGCAACTATGATCTCTAATTGTCATTGCAAAACATGTTTATTCATAATAAGATGACTCAAGAACGATGGACTCATCATATTTACAAATACAAAAGAGGTTGAGTTCATACCAGCTTTTCCCATCTCAGTCAATCCATCATATATCATCATAATTGCCTTTCACTTGCACGACCGAACGATGTGAATAATAATAAGAGTGCACGTGCATTGGACTAAGCTGGAATGTGCGAGCATTCAATAAACAGGAGAAGACAAGGCAATATGGGCTCTTGGTAAAGTCAACAATGATGCATATAAGAGCCACTTCAACAATTTAATCATGGTCTTCTCCTACTGACACCCAAAGAGAAGAAAAGAAATAAAAACTATTTACACGGGAAAGCTCCCAACAACCAAAAGAAGAACGGGAAATATTTTTGGATTTTCATTTTAATTACTACAGCAAAGAAATAAACTACTACTATTTTTTTTGTTTTTCTTAAGGTTTATTAAACACACAAGAAGAAAGCAGGAAAAAGAAAATAAACTAGCATGGATATTACAGTGAAAGAGTATGAGCTCCGACATCTAGCAATGAGTGTGTGTGAACATAAATGTAATGTCGGTGGGAAAAATGTACTCCCCCAAGCTTAGGCTCTTGGCCTAAGTTGGTCTATTGCCAGGGATAGCCTGGCGGATACCCGTAGGTGTAGCTGGGGTCATATTGTGATGCAGCGGCTATCGCCTCCTGAGCTGCAGCGTGGCGTCGAGCTGCCTCCGCTCTTCTCTCGTACTCATATGCCTCCTCTCTGGTAATAAGATATCTTCCTTTTGTCTCAGAATCAAAGAAGGCAGGAGCAGGAAGAGTAATACGGACAACATGCCGTTTTGTTAAAGATTAGTCGATACTGGAGAGGTGGTTCAGTCCTTTCAACAAACTGGTGGGAAACCATAGAATCAAAATCTAAATAAGTAGGGGGTAACTCCATATCACCCTCACGAATGTCTATCTCAAGAAAATTAGCTAAGTGGGTTGCATAATTCCTCCAAAGAAATCTATGTTATATCTATTATGATGCAACCTACGAGCTACAATGGCTCCCATATGATTAAGATTGGTCTCCTAACACAGCACTCCTGAGAATGCTGAGATTAGGGACACACATGTGACATGCTTCATCTTTAGCATTTATGCACCTACCGATGAAGAGAGCAAAATAATGTATAGCAGGAAAGTGAATGCTCCCTATAGTGGCTTGCGTTATATCTCTAGATTCCCCCACAATTATACTAGCAAGAAATTCTCTAAATTCAGATTTAGGGGGATCCCTGACACTACCCCAAGATGGAAGTTTGCAAGCAAAAGTGAAATCCTCTAAGTCCATGGTATAAGATTTGTCATAAAGGTCAAACATGACTAAAGGAGAATTACGCGAAGATGAATATTCAAACCTCCTCACAAATGAACTTGTGAGATCATGATACTGGGGGCATTTGTCAGCCTCGAAGTCCACAAGATCAGCGTTACGCAAATATGCGTTAAATTCTTCTTTGATTCCCGCTTGATCCATAAAATTTTCCGAAGGCCATTCATTGTGGCCTCACAAGAGCGTCTCTTGGTGGTTCCTCGTCGACATCACGCATTGCAAGCCTGGACCTTGCTTCCTTGAAGAACCACCTTGGAACATCTTCCTAAACATATTGTTTCCTCTGAAAAATTTCTGAAATTTTTAGTAACTTCAAACAAAAGTGAACCAACTTCAATAAAATTGATAGCAACTACTCCTACAAGTGCCTAGAGCCTATATCAAGCATTAGAACTACTTGGAACCATATAAATTTCACATGCAAGCTCAAGAACATGGTCACCTATGCAGCACAAATTTGCAAAGAATAAAGCACTAGAACAAAAACTAATTGGACCAATGGAGGAGTCACATGCCAAGGAACAATCTCCCCAAGCAGTTTTGCGAGAGGTGCTTTGAGCAAGGAGATCGAAAATCACAGCAAAAGTGCATTGGAACTCGTGCTTGAGTTGGTTTTTCGGGTTTGTGTGAGGCAGAGGAAGAAGATGGGTGAAGGATAAGTGGAGGAGGGCCACCGTGGCCCACGAGGCAGGCGCGCCTGTGGGGTAGGGCGCCCCTCCACCCTCGTGGCGGTGGCAGCTCCCCCGGTGATTTTTGCACTATAGATCCTCAAATATTCCCGAAAAAATCATATTAAATTGGCATGGCATTCTGAGGACTTTTATTTTCGGGATATATTTTTATATTGCACAGATAAATCAGGAAACAGATAGAAAAATACTATTTTTACTTTATTTCTACTAAATAACAGAAAATATAAAAAGGATACAGAAGGTTGTGCTTCTAGTTTCATCCATCTCATGCTCATCAAAAGGAATCCACTAACAAGGTTGATCAGGTCTTGTTAACAAACTCATTCCGACTAATACGGAACCGGAAAATTTTGAATTAACACTAGGTTACCTCAACGGGGATATGGACATCCCCAATAATAAGTATATCATATTTCTTCTTGACAGTATGGAGAGGAAATTCAAAACCTCCAAATATAATCGATGGAATTTTTCCAATAGAGTTGATACTATGAACTTGAGGTTGTTTCCTCGGAAAGTGTACCATATGCTCATTACCATTAACATGAAAAGTGGCATTGCCTTTGTTGCAATCAATAACAGCCCCTGTAGTATTAAGGAAAGGTCTTCCAAGAATAATAGACATACTATCATCCTCGGGAATATCAAGAATAACAAAGTCCGTTAAAATAGTAACGTTTGCAACCACAACACGCACATCCTCACAAATACCGACAGGTATAGCAGTTGATTTATCAGCCATTTGCAAAGATATTTCAGTAGGTGTCAACATATTCAAATCAAGTCTACGGTATAAAGAGAGGGGCGTAACACTAACACCGGCTCCAAGACCACATAAAGCAGTTTTAATATAATTTCTCTTAATGGAGCATGGTATAGTAGGTACTCCTGGATCTCCGAGTTTCTTTGGTATTCCACCCTTAAAAATATAATTAGGAAGCATGGTGGAAATTTCAGCTTCCGGTATCTTTCTTTTATTTGTAACAATATCTTTCATATATTTAGCATAAGGATTCATTTTGAGCATATCAGTCAATCGCATACGCAAAAAGATGGGTCTAATCATTTCAGCAAAGCGCTCAAAATCCTCATCATCCTTTTTCTTGAATGGTTTCGAAGGAAAAGGCATGGGTTTCTGAACCCATGGTTCCCTTTCTTTACCATGTTTCCTAGCAACGAAGTCTCTTTTATCATAATGTTGATTCTTTGATTTTGGGTTATCAAGATCAACAGCAGGTTCAACTTCTACATCATTATCATTACTAGGTTGAGCATCATCATGAACATCATCATTAACATTTTCGCTAGGTTCATGTTCATTACCAAATTGTGTTTCAGCATCAGACATAGAGATATCATTTGGATTCTCAGGTGGTTCAGCAATAGGTTCACTAGAAGTTTGCAAAGTCCTATCATTTTTCTTTTTCTTCCTTTTAGAAGAACTAGGTACATCAATATTATTTCTCTGAGAATCTTGCTCGATTCTCTTAGGGTGGCCTTCAGGATACAAAGGTTCTTCAGTCATTCTACCAGTTCTAGTAGCCACTCTAACAGCATAATCATTTTTCTTACTATTCATTTCATCAAGCACTTCTTTCTGAGCTTTAAGTACTTGTTCTACTTGAGTGGTAACCATAGAAGCATGTTTGCTAACAAGTTTAAGTTCACCTCTAATATTAGCCATATAATCACCCAAGCGTTTAATAATATAAGCATCTTGTTTTAATTGTCTACCAAAATAAGCATTAAAGTCATCTTGCTTAAACATAAAGTTATCAAACTCGTCCAAGCAATCGACTAGCAATTTTAGTAGGAGGGACTTCAGCTTTATCATATCTCAGAGAGAATTTACCTTTACTACTGTGTGGGTTATCGAGATCGGGAGGTTCTTCAATAAGTAATGGATCAATATCATGAGTTTCTTCAACAAAGGTAGATTAAGACCATGTATTTCTTCAATAGGAGGTAAATTCTTAACATCTTCACTTTAATACATTTTTCTTTCATAGATTTCTTTGCCTCTTGCATATCTTGAGGTGAGAAATAGAACACCTCTCTTCTTTGGAGTTGGTTTAGGAATAGGCTCGATAATTGGAGGCGAAGCTAGCTCGGAGGTGCCCAATTATTTTTTCAACATATTATTCAATAAAATTTCAGCTTCATCCGTGTTCTTTCCCGAAAAGAGAACCAGCACAACTATCGGGTAATCTCTGGAAGCATCGGTTAGTCCACTATAAAAGATATCAAGTATTTCAGGTTTCTTAAGAGGATGATCAGGCAAAGCATTAAGTAACTTGAGAAGCCTCCCCCAAGCTTGTGGGAGACGCTCTTCTTTAATTTGCACGAAGTTTTATATTTCCCTCAAAGCAGCTTGTTTCTTATGAACACGGAAATATTTAGTAGAGAAGTAATAAATCATATCCTGGGGACTACGCACACAACCAGGATCAAGAGAATTAAACCATATCTTAGCATCACCCTTTAATGAGAACGGAAATATTTTGAGTATATAAAAGTAGCGCGATCTCTCATCATTAGTAAACAGGGTGGCTATATCATTTAACTTAGTAAGATGTGCGCAACAGTTTGATTCATAGCCATAAAAGGATCAGATTCACCAAAGTAATTATATCTGGATCAACGAAAATTCATAATCCTTATTAGGAACACAGATAGGTGAAGTAGCAAAAGCAGGTCAGGTTTCATTCGTCTCTAAGAGATTCTTTACTCCATTTAACTAATAACCTCTTGAGCTCATATCTATCTTTGCAAGCAAAAATAGCTGCGAAGATTCCATATCAAAAGCATAACCCTCGGGAATAACGAGGCATATTTTCATCATCACTCTCATCATCGTATTCAGATTCAATAATTTCTTTCTCTCCAGCCCTAGCAATTTGTTCATCTAGAAATTCACCAAGGGGCACAGTAGTATCAAGCATAGAAGTAGTTTCATCATAAGTATCATGCATCGCAGAAGTGGCATCATCAATAACATGCGACATATCGGAGCGAATAGCGTAAGCAGGTTTAGGTGTCGCTAGCTTACTCATAATGTAAGGTGAATCAAGTGTAGAGCTAGATGGCAGTTTCTTACCTCCCCTCGTAGTTGAGGGATAAATTTTTGTCTTAGGGTCTCTCAAGTTCTTCATAGTGTCCAGCAGATATAAATCCCAAGTAACTCAAAGAATAGAGCTATGCTCCCCGCAATGCGCCTTGAGAAAAAGGTCTTGATAACCCACAAGTATAGGGATCGCAACAGTTTTCGAGGGTAGAGTATTCAACCCAAATTTATTGGTTCGACACAAGGGGAGCCAAAGAATATTCTCAAGTATTAGCAGCTGAGTTGCCAATTCAACCACACACTGAAACTTAGTATCTGCAGCAAAGTGTTTAGTAGCAAAGTAATATGATAGTGGTGGTAACGGTAACAAAAGTAAAGACAGCAAAAGTAATGTTTTTGGTATTTTGTAGTGATTATAACGATGAGCAGAGGGAAAATAAATAAGCGAGAACGGTATATGGAAAGCTCAGTGGCACCGGATCGGTGATGGATAATTATGCGGATGTGGTTAGGATCATGTAACAAGAACATAACATAGGGTGACATAGAACTAGCTCCAATTCATCAATATAATGTAGGCATGTATTCCGTATATAGTCATACGTGCTTATGGAAAAGAACTTGCATGACATCTTTTGTCCTACCCTCCCGTGGCAGCGGGGTCCTATCGGAAACTAAGGATATTAAGGCCTCCTTTTAATAGAGAACCGGAACAATCATTAGCACATAGTGAATACATGAACTCCTCAAACTATGGTCATCACCGAGAAGTATCCCGATTATTGTCACTTCGGGGTTGTCGGATCATAACACATAATAGGTGACTATAGACTTGCAAGATAGGATCAAGAACTCACATATATTCATGAAAACATAATAGGTTCAGATCTGAAATCATGGCACTCGGGCCCTAGTGACAAGCATTAAGCATAGCAAAGTCATAGCAACATCAATCTCAGAACATAGTGGATACTAGGGATCAAACCCTAACAAAACTAACTCGATTACATGATAAATCTCATCCAACCCATCACCGTCCAGCAAGCCTACGATGGAATTACTCACGCACGGCGGTGAGCATCATGAAATTGGTGATGGAGGATGGTTGATGACGACGACGACGATGAATCCCCCTCTCCGGAGCCCCGAACGGACTCCAGATCAGACCTCCCGAGAGGTTTTAGGGCTTGGCGGCGGCTCCGTATCGTAAAACGCGATGATTTCTTCTCTCTGATTTTTCTCCCCGAAAGCCAAGATATAGAGTTGGAGTTGGCGTCGGAAGGTGTCCAGGGGGTCCATGAGGTAGGGGGCGCGCCCTAGAGGGAGGGCGCGCCCCCACCCTCGTGGACAGGGTGTGGGCCCCATGGTCTTCATCTTTGGCGAGGATTTTTTATTATTTTTTATAAGACATCCCGTGGAGTTTCAGGTCATTCCGATAACTTTTGTTTTCGCACATAAAACAACATCATGGCAATTCTCTGAAAACAGCGTCGATCGAGTTAGTTCCATTCAAATCATACAAGTTAGAGTCCAAAACAAGGGCAAAACTGTTTGGAAAAGTAGATACGACGGAGACGTATCACTTATATATATACTACTGTAGTACGGACTGAGCTCCGGTGCCTTCACTGGACCTGCTTTGGGCTGTATGACAGGTGAGCCAGCCACATTTTGGGCACACCTATCATAAACCCAAAGGCAGGTGCACTAAGTCAATGAAGCCGCGTCCATATAGTACTCTCGTGTATACGACTAATATATACTAGTGGAGTGATTTTCTTATTCTCTCCATAACAATCGTTTTAAATTGTGTAAGTACGAAACGAAACTCTTTATTTAATGTACAGTGAAGAAAACTAGTACTACTTCCGATGAACTAACGATCCACGCCCACGCGTCCTGGTCGCACTTCCTGTCCTTCACGTGTGGTACACTACCCTTACTTAAGTGAACAACCACAAATGCGCCAAATTATCGGAAATGTGTGAGAGTGTGTACAAATAAAGAATTTTTATTTCAATTATCAGAAAGGTTTGAGAGTATTACAAAGTTTGACTTGATCAAATCTAATATCTTGAGTAAATAAAAATGGAGGGCTACTACGTCTATCCGGGTTTTAGTCCACACCATTTTTAAATCAAAGATAATAGCTGGACAAATAAAATTACAGGGAGCTGGAGACAAAGTTGTGAGAAGGCTTAGAAATCAATACAAAACTTATGCTCTTAGTACCAACATCGATCCTTCTTGAGGAAACATTTGGTTCATAGCCAATTGTGTGATAAAATTGCACCAACGTGAAAGGCATTGCGTCTCCAACACAACCAAGGTGAAGCGGCGAAGGATATCATCTTTGTGCGTAACAAGCAAAGAGCACGATGGAAGACAGCTTGTTTTTCATTGAAAATCGATCGGCTTCACCGGCCGAGCGCAACCATGAGGCGCAACCATGAGCATCGATAGGTCATCGTGGTGATGCATCATCCATTTGGCATCAAGTTTGGGTGAGGCATCTATGAAGTTCGACAAATCCTCATTGTGGTTTGTTTCTTCTCGATAATCAAGCTCGAGGAAGGAAGAACCACGTGGTAGAGGTCGTGTGGCGGAACAACAATGGCCATCAATTTTGTGCAGTTCCGCTAAAATTGAGGAAGACATGCCGGGTATGGAGACACGCATCGCTGTTTCCAAAAATATAAAAAAGGGTTATAGCGACAATTCAATTGTCAATAAGAATTAATGAAAAGTACACTAACAAACAGAAGCATCATAATTATATCTTGATGGGAACTAAACCAGGATACCCGAGAAAAAAAGCATTTCTTCATTTAACCAGTGATAGTACTACCACCATATGGACAATGACCGCACAACCACCATGTACTCTTTGTCGAAACAACATGTATACCTCCACCAAGGCATAAATCAGGACAACTTTTCGAGTGGCATTTCCTCTATAATAGTACTACTAGGTGATGTTGGACCTGCCGACGAACCCTAGCTACTACTATGCATGGGGAGCTGGGGAGTAGTCGCATAGAAGAAAACCCGCAGCGACACAGGGAGCTGGACCATACTGAAGTTATACCTCGGTGGGGAGATGTCGTTTAGTGAGGCGGGCGGGATCGACCACACGACGGCAGCGAACAAGGCGTGGAGGATCTTCGTCCGTGCCAGCGCCCGGCTCAGGAGGGCAGTGCGATCGGCTCCCTCCGTCGCCGACGGCGCACAACGTCAACGCTGCACCTCCTCACCTCCCACAGCGGATGGGATTCGCCCGGATCTGTGACCACCGGTGAGGAGAGAGATAGAGTGGACACTGTCATCTTGTTTTGATATGGAGAGGGTGAGAGGCGAGGCGAGAAACTCTATCAAACAAGAGGTTATAATGGAGTAAAAATCTCTCCATGGCAGTGGTTTTAAATAGAATCTGTGCGTTCTAAAAAAAAAAGCGAAAACTGGCGGACGATTTTTTAAGGGTCTGTCTAGGACACATCTAGATGTAGTTATGTCACATCTAAGTTGATGTCCACTCTGTTTGTGGTCTATTTTTTTTATCCTAGTTTTTTTTTGTTTCTTGTTGCTACATTATATACTTGTGGGAGCTTAGATGTGATATCCTTAAATAACATCTAGATGTGAATTAGACAAACTGATTTTCTAACGTACCAAGAAAGAAAAATCGATCAAAAACACGCCCCCGCTTCCAGGTCGTGAGAGTCGTCGCACACACACACATAGACATAGACATGCATATCCGTGTTTAGTACAATTCCATTTCCATCTCCATCTCCAATCATATTTTTCGAACTGGCACGTTATTTACGTTGTTAATTATATACGCAGCAATATTAACATACAACATCTCTTGTTTGCGCACGTCCGGACCGCTGCCACGGCCGCTCTGACCAACCCGAACCCTCTTCATCACCAGCGTGCTTCCCGCCCCAAAGCGGTCGATTGCCGCATTCATGCCGGCCAGAGCGGACGCGACCTCTCTGGTGCGGCATTGAAGCGGCAGCCGTCGAAAAAGCGTCGCCAGCGCCGCTTCGGTGTGCGGCTGCTCGCGTTCAAAGGTCGCAATAGCCGCTACAACATGCATGTAAAAAGTTCTTGGGAGTCCGTGCTACAGATTAGCTGTCCTCCCCAACTCGTCAATCTCTTCCAAAGAGTGCTAGTACTCCATGGCGCGATCCATCGGACAAGCTGGCGGAAAGTTATCGTATACTCGGTTTGCGGTGAGTGGCATGCCGGCGACCGTGTGGGGTCGAGCCGTGGAGGAGGGTGAGACACGAACACGACAGGACGTGATTTAAATGTTGGTTTTGCTCGATGGCGCGATCCAACGAAGCGAAGCGTTGGTTTCTCTCTGTTTCCATTTTTCTCCGGAAAATGGAAACTCTCCACTCCATTTTCATTCCTATTCCAAGGTTGCCCGTTACAACATTCCATCAAATACAAAGGAAAACTAACACGCATCTTTGATGCATCTCAATGATTCACATATCATAGCCAATATTTACTTCACAACTAAAGAAAAAGTTGTGAGGCGTGTCTGAAAGAAAAACTACTGATGGGGTCCTTTGTCGGTGTCAAAACCGGCGGATCTCGGGTAGGGGGTCCCGATCAAGCGTCAAGGCTGATGGTAACAGGAAGCAAGGGACACGAGATGTTTACCTGGTTCGGCCCTCTCGATGGAGGTAAAACCCTACTTCCTGCTTGATTAATATTGATGATATGGGTAGTACAAGAGTAGATCTACCACGAGATCGTAGAGGCTAAACCCTAAGAGCTAGCCTATGATGGTATGATTGTAATTGTGATCGGCCTTCTAAGGACCAACCTCTCCGGTTTATATAGACACCGGAGAGGGCTAGGGTTTACATGGAGTCGGTTACAAGGAAGGAAATATAATATCCGGATCGCCAAGCTTGCCTTCCACGCCAAGGAAAGTCCCATCGGGACATGGGCCGAAGTCTTGAGTCTTGTATCTTCACGCTTCAATAGTCCGGACGTTGTACACAGTCCGGCTATCCGAATACCCCCTAATCCAGGACTCCCTCAGTAGCCCCTGAACCAGGCTTCAATGACGATGTGTCCGGCGCGCAGTCTTGTCTTTGGCATTGCAGGGCGGGTTCCTCCTCCGAATACTCCAAATTGGTCATCGAACACGTAGACCGTGTCCAGATCTGCAAGATGATCTTCGAATGGTATAGATCTGATTTGCTGCCAATCTTCGTGCGTCATGCCCTTGCATCGGGGCTTGGTCCACGCGAACCAACGTTTCCTGCCCCTAGCGACTCGTGTTGCGGCGATTTTATCGGCACGTCCGTCGAGGCGAGATCGTGTTCCTCTTATCACGGGATTTTCCTTCAATATGAGCACGCGTGACCCCACAGCGGCTATTGGTATAACCCGTGTGTTTTTAGATAAGCCTCAAGCGGCCACACGGGGACTCTTGATATTCACCCTCTTTATAAAGGGGTCGAGACCTCGCCTCCTTTTCACCTTCATCGTGCTTTCTAGCTCCTCGAGTTCTAACACCCAAAACCTAAGCTCCACCCTCCGAATCCTCCAATATGTCCGGATCGACCCTCGAGGCGGCGGGTGGCCTCCTCGATTGAAGAGAAGGACATTGCAAAGCTTAGGGAGGTCGGATACGACCGCAGATATCCGTACTGAGGCTCCCTGCTCCGGGGCAGGTCATCCCACGGAGCCCAATGAGTGTGTCGTTTTCGTCCCACACTTCCTCCGCGGTCCGGGTTTCACCCTCGATCCCTTCGTGAGGGGGCTCATGTTCTATTATGGGTTGGATTTTCACGATCTGGCTCCCGACGCTATCCTCCATATCTCGTCGTTTATTATCGTGTGTGAGGCTTTTCTCCATGTCACCCCAGACTTCGGCTTATGGCTCAAGACCTTCAATGTGACGCCGAAGATGATCGAGGGGCGACATGTGGAGTGCGGAGGTGTCGTAATAAGCAGGAACGGCGATGCCCCGTGGCAAGAGGGTTCTTTCCCAGAAGTATGCGATGTATGGCAGCGGAGGTGCTTTTATGTCACGGATCCCAGAGGCACAAAGTGGGCAGCTGCCCCCGAGTTTTGCTCGGGCCCTCCGTCACAGTTGGCGTCTTGGACAGATGTAGGGCGGAATTGGGGACCCGCTGGTGATATACCAGTACTGCAGAATCGCATCCGGGAGCTTCTTGCAAGGGACATTAATCTTGTCAGCATAATGCAAGTGATGTTGATCCGGCGGATGTTGCCATGCCAACGCCGGCCTCTCCGGATGTGGGAGTTCAATCCGGAGGGTCCGCGGACCGTCAAGCACTTCTTCGGCCTGAAGCTCGAAGAGATGTGCAAATTATTCTTCGGACGGAAAGTAAAGTGTCCGGACACCACCGAGGATGCGAGCCTAAGCTGCATTCGCCTAGATACCCAAGTAAGTAAACTTGATGCGGACAGCGTGTTTTGTATCTATTATGATTGTTTATTCTGAAAATCATCGCGCCCGAGAATGGCTCAGCAAAGGCGGAGAGAATTAGGTGTCGGCGCCACTTCGAAGGCTCGCCGCCCCACCATGGCCAAGATGCTTAACCGGTACTCGATAGGATGCCCCAGCGGAAAGACAAGGGAAGGACGAAGAATCCGAACCCCCACGCCTCGCATCGAACCTGGGAATTGTAACCTCCCTAAGGAGGATAGTCGGGAAGGGAGGCTAAGGCCTCCTCCCAGCAGGGAAGAAGAGGGCCTCCTCAAGACTCGGAGACGGAGATGCCCAAACCCGGGAAAAAGATAACACCAGGGGGCTCACGCTTCAGCGGCACCCTCACCGCATCATGCCCAACAACGGGCCAGCCCTCCATCGAGCTGTAAGTTAATTTATAATTCGAAGGTACTGCATTCCTCCTAGATCAATAACCAGGATTCGTCTTTCGCAGTTTGGCTAGCAGCCCCTCTCAAGAGTTCGTCTTGGGGACCTTCCTCCGGAGATGATGGAGAGCGAGACCCCACCTACCTCTCCATTTCATGGCGGGCGACACGAAGTGTAAATCACGGAGGAGTCCGGATCTGCCAAGCCGGAGGCTAACGCGTCGGCCGCCCCGAGCTCGAGGCGTTTGGCTCCGAGGTGCGATCGGAAAGGTCCGACACAGTTCGATGTCGGCGGACATCTTGACGGGCCCTCTTTGGGCGAGGCTGCGCTCTCGAGGCGCCGCTCATTAATGAGTGTGGTGCTCGGAAGATTTAAATCCGCTTCAAGCAGTTTGAATGAAGCATTTGCAAGTCTGCTCAGAGCCTTTGAGGTATGTAGTGAAGAATACACTGTTTTTGGCTGTGAGGCATGCGTTAGGTGTGCTCCATATAGGTAGTAGCCCCTGAGACACTGGTTGCCCGCCCTAGGGGGCAAACGGGGGATCTTAAATCAATGATTGCGCTATAAATATGTGCAGGTACCTGTGAGTCCGGCCGCCGACCAGTCCGTGGAAGTTTCCGAACTGACCAGGCAGATTCGATCGATTGATGCCGATATCACGCTGGTGAATGGCGGCTGGACAAGTCAAGGTATGTGCTCGCCTTCCTTTGTATAGGAAAATATGGGGCGGCATGATATTAATGTAATATGTTGGACTGCAGATGGTGCTGCTGCCGTGGAGGCCCCGAGGGCGAGAACTTGTCCAAGCCAAGGAACAAGCTCGGGTTAGCAATGCGGCTGCCCTAAAAGCGACCGAGGAACCGAGAGCGAATAGGATTCTCATCGCCAAGCGAAGGAAAGATGGCGAAATGGCTATTGAGTTAAAAAATGCCGCTGACGGTATGAGCTCCTTAAAAGGGAGCATAAGGATAGCTTGGTTGAGCTGGACAAGCACGCAATGCCACCAAGGAAATACGGACCGAGCTCGGGGTGCGGGAGGAGCTTCAACAGGCGGTAAAATCGTGGTGGAGGTTCCTACTTGCTGCGGATGAAGTTTTTCGATCCAATCGCTCCCTGGATGGGCGCTGGAATCCAGCAGACGGCGTATCGGATTTGGCGAAGAGTACGGTGGCGCTGCCAAGTTCTTCGATGGTCGGGGTGATAAGGAGGTGGAGAAGCTTTTACGGTCGCAATTCAATGCTCCCACTCGCCCGCTGCCGTTAAATGACAAGATGGCTCTTGTGGCGGAGCTTCATAGGTTATCGGTCTTGCAATGCGGTGCGTGATAGACCATCTTTGGCGGAAGGGCCTAAGCTGGACGATTACTTTGGCTTGGTGCAGCAGTTCCTTGGGGCCGTGCTCTGGTCGATGGCCATGAGGAGGTCGGCGTGCATAGAGGGTGCACGGATGGCTCTTGCCGCATTAAAGCCTATTAGAGCGGATATGGAGGCCAATATTATAGCGACCCAAGATCCGGCGGGGGCGATATCTGGCGAGCACTACTTGGCGAGAGTCACGGAAGGTGCCGCCTAATAGAGGCGCAAGATGCTCGAAGAATGTCTTATTCGAGTGATGAATTGAATCATTGTAAAAACAATGTTAGTTTGGTTGTAAGGCTATATTTATACTTTTTGCCGAAAGTATTATTGTGTCCCTGTGTGGCGTTTATATATATATATATATATATATATATATATATATATATATATATATATATATATATATATATATATATATATATATATATATATATATATATATATATATATGAATGTTTAATCCGAAGATAGCGATCGTTGGCTTCATCCCCACTTGAGCAATGCGGGGTGTTCGCAAAAATATGCTTAATCACACTTGATCCAACGTCTTGGTCCATGAAGGAGGTGATCGCACGTCGAACTAGGCAACTGGACTATATAGCTGTAACACTTTCGCTTAGCCATGGGAGTCTAACGTTGGGGCTACTATTGAAGGAAATATGCCCTAGAGGCAATAATAAAGTTATTATTTATTTCCTTATTTCATGATAAATGTTTATTATTCATGCTAGAATTGTATTAACTGGAAACTTGATACATGTGTGAATACATAGACAAACATAGTGTCACTAGTATGCCTCTACTTGACTAGCTCGTGAATCAAAGATGGTTAAGTTTCCTAGCCATGGACATGAGTTGTCATTTGATAAATGGGGTCACATCATTAGGAGAATGATGTGATTGACTTGACCCATTCCGTTAGCTTAGCACTTGATCGTTTAGTATGTTGCTATTGCTTTCTTCATGACTTATACATGTTCCTACAACTATGAGATTATGCAACTCCCGTTTACGGAGGAACACTTTGTGTGTTACCAAATGTCACAGCGTAATCGGGTGATTATAAAGGAGTTCTGCAGGTGTCTCCAAAGGTGCGTGTTGAGTTGGCGTATTTGAGATTAGGTTTTGTCACTCGATTGTCGGAGAGGTATCTGGGCCCTCTCGGTAATGCACATCACTATAAGCCTTGCAAGCAATGTAGCTAATGAGTTAGTTACGGAATGATGCATTACATAGCGAGTAAAGAGACTTGCCGTAACGAGATTGAACTAGGTATTGGGATACCGACGATCGAATCTCGGGCAAGTATTTATACCGATGACAAAGGGAACAACGTATGTTGTTATGCGGTTTGACCGATAAAGATCTTCAGTAGAATATGTAGGAGCCAATATGAGCATCAGGTTCGCTATTGGTTATTGACGGAAGCGAGTCTCGGTCATGTCTACATAGTTCTCGAACCCGTAGGGTCCATGCAACAAGGTTTCGATGGCGGTTATATTATGAGCTTATGAGTTTTGATGTACCGAAGGAGTCGGAGTCCCGGATGAGATCGGGGACATGACGAGGAGTCTCGAAATGGTCGAGACGGAAAGATTGATATATTGGACGACTATATTCGGACCTCGGAAAGGTTCAGTGATTCGGTATTTTTGGATCTGGGAGAGTTACGGGAATTCGCCGGGAGTATATGGGCCTTATTGGGCCATACGGGAAAGAAGAGAGGGCTGCCTAGGGCAGCCCCCCCCAAGGCCTAGTCCGGGTGGACTAGGGGAGAACTCGCCCCTCCTTCCTTCGCTTCTCCCTTCCCTTCCTTCTCTCCTACTCCTACAAGGAAAGGAGGAGTCCTACTCCGGTGGGAGTAGGACTCCCCCTGGTGGCGCCTCTCCTTGGCCGGCCGCCTCCTCCCTTGCTCCTTTATATACGGGGCAGGGGCACCCCATAGACAACAACAATTGATCTCTTGATCTCTTAGCCGTGTCGGTGCCCCCTCCACCATAGTCATCCTCGATAATATTATAGCGGTGCTTAGGCGAAGCCTGCGGCAGTAGAACATCAAGATCGTCACTGCGTCGTGCGTCCGACGGAACTCTCCTCGACACTCGGCTGGATCGGAGTTCGAGGGGCGTCATCGAGCTGAGCGTGTGCTAGAACTTCGGAGGTGCCGTGGTTTGGTGCTTGATCGGTCGGGCCGTGAAGGCGTCGACTACATCAACGCGTTGTTTTAGCGCTTCGCTTTCGGTCTCACAGTGCGTGGAAAACACTC
Organism: Aegilops longissima; assembly: GCA_021605205.1. Classification (NCBI taxonomy): domain Eukaryota; kingdom Viridiplantae; phylum Streptophyta; class Magnoliopsida; order Poales; family Poaceae; genus Aegilops; species Aegilops longissima. The sequence continues at coordinate 553,465,563 of CM038677.1, read as the reverse complement.
TCCCCTCTCGTTGCTATGCATCACCATGATCTTGCGTGTGCGTAGGAATTTTTTTGAAATTACTACGTTCCCCAACAACTATGTAGCCCCTGGTACCTTCGCGTGCATCCGAATACTGGCGTGTGTACATGACGGAAGCGGACCTTCATTAATGCGGAGGGATCCTAAAGATTCCGATAAGTGTTCAGTGGTTGAACAGTCTCTCGCTGTATCATGATGATCGGTTTTGGCTTTCTCTACTAAGGTGCTCATCTGGAATAACCAGGGCACAATCGCAGATAGTTCTCCTTTGGCCACCTTAGCCGATAGTAGCAGAGCGTAAGGCGGCAAACCCAGAGCGGGCAAACCCAATATTTGACCAAAGACATGATTGAGCTGCTGCATATAAGGCCAAACTTCGTGACTTGAACACTCTCGAGGGTATTCGGACTTTATAATAGTCGATGGGCTCAAGAATGCCCATTCGTTATAAACCCTGTTTTTCAGTGCACGCGTTAATCTGTCGTGGCGAGATGCCAAAAGCGGCAGTATAGTGCGTGGGTATGGAACCCATGGGATGGTTAAACAACAAGAAGCGATAAAAAGGTTTACACGGGGCTTAATCTAAAAGAAACATGTTGAGCGGGGCCCTACTGCGTCTGCGCCTTTGTCTCCGTTGTGCCGTATCTTGGAAGGGTATCGTGAGCGTTATGCGTGGAAAAAAGGAAAACTTCGAGAAGAGTGCAAGCGTAAGTATCACGATGGATAATAGAAGTGTGAGATGTTGGCCTGCCCATAAGGTTGAGCCAACTTTGGGATTGTGTTAAGTATTTATAGCCCCTGGTGTCCACTATGGGGTTACATATCTGATGCCCTGGTTCAATTTTATCCAGGCGACCGCTCGTCTAGCCGAGTCTGTGGTCTTTAAGGACCAGTCATGTTTTCGATGTTGGAGGCGCTTATAGTTGACGCGAGGGCCGTCAGCGTGTTCCTCTGCGGCGTGTGGCGCTCTGTTAGTCTGCTAACGGTGATGGCGCCACGTGGACGGGCATCTTAAGTGTAAGGTAGCCATAGTGCGGCAATGCGTTGAAGCGGGCGAAGGCCGTTCTTCAAGCACTGCGTGATAGTCGCTTTGGAAGGTGCGATGATGAAGAGTAGTTCTTCGCTTACGGAGTTTCTGGAGGCGAATGTTACCTCGGTCGACGGAGCCTCGCTATGGGCTTCAGCGCTGGTATCACCCCTTCAAAGGTGGTGTTGCTTTGGTTAATTTCGATGAGTCTATCCCCATCCTGCAGACGGTGTCTTCATATATTAAATTGAGGCTGCTGCCGCCGTCCATAGGGCAGCGGGTGAGGCGGTATCCGTTGATTATCGGGTCAAGCACCAAGGCCTTTGATCCTCGATGCGAATACTAGTTCGGTCATCCAAGTTATCGAAAGTGATCGGATAAGGCATCCGGTGGTTAGGCGTGAGTATGATGGGCTCTATATCGGCGCGTTTCTATCTGTGCGTTCGTGCCTCCTCATGGATGTGTGAGTCGCGCGGATCATGTTCCTTTGTTTTAACCTCTGGCGGGAATTTTCTGTCGCCGGTGTTCGGCCGGCGAGGTTCATCCTCGTCTTCACTTGGTGTTTCCCTTTCCTTTTGTTCGGCATTTAATTTTCCGGCCTGCATGAAGACCCAGCACTCTCAGTGCGTGTGGTTTGCAGGTTTGTCAGGGGTGCCATGAATTTGGCATAGTCTGTCTAGGACTCTATTCAGATCGGACGGTCCCTCTTTGCTGCCTTTAGATGGCTTGTTTTGCTGATTAGGTCGAGAGCCCCTGAATCCGGCATTAACCGTCGTGTTATCCGGGCTCTCTTCCTTGTTTTGGCGTTTGTTTTTATGACGACGTAGCTTCGTTGCCATCCCTTATTTCGGATGTCTGGGATCGCTGGTGCCTTCTGGGCTAGCCAGCTATCTTCTCCAGCAAAAGCGGGTCATAAAACTTATTAGGGCTGCCATTGTCCTTGGCTTTTCTTGGCGAGGTGTCTGGCGAAACCACTCGTCACGAGTGCTGTGTTTGAATGCTGCTAAGGCTTGGCATCCGGACGATCAACAATTTGATTCTTCTTAGTGAGAATCAGTTCCAAAACTTCTTGCAGATTCTCGAGTTGTTGGACTATGTGACTTAAGTCGTCGACATCGGGAGGCGGACATAGGTCCCTTGAAAGTTGGCCTGAAAGCGTCCTCGAGTTCCTCCCAGCTCCCAATTGAATTTTCGGGAGGCCTTTCAACCGATCTTGAGCTAGTCCCTTCACTTGAGGGGAGGTATTTGATGGCGTGAAGGTCATCCCCACGAGCCATATGTATGTGCAGGATAAAGTCCTCGATCCAGACCCACAGGGGTGCATCGTTCCGTCGTATGCCTCTATGTTCCACAGGTTTAAAGCCACTGTAGAATTTGTGGTCGATGCTTCATTGGTAAAGCACGGGGTGAGCAGCCCTCTCAGATCTGGGCGTCTTTGTGGCATGGCGTCGGCTGTTTTTTTTTTTGACTATGTCTTTGCAAGGCAACAGCCTCACAGCCCTTTATTAAAACAATTATAGGTTCAAGTACAAAATTAGAAAGGTAGACAAAAGGAGAAAAGAAGGCTACTTACGGGGTGATTAGTGTAAAGAAGCTATCAATCAGTTAGTCTATCTCTATATTTACACTTGATTCTATGAGCTAAGAGAAATATCATGAATAAAATTCCTCCTCCAAGCTCACGAAAGTGGGCAGCTCATTTACGAAGATCCTTCCATTCCTTTGGGTCCAAATATTCCGGTGGCCGTAAATACTACCTCGGTGAAAAGCGGTTGACCAAATTCCTTCGGCCTCACAAGCCATTTCAAAAGTGGTGCAGTTAGGTTGAACATTCCATGAAATGCCCAAATAATTCCGGACACGTTGGCTAAAGTTGCAAGCAAAAAGAGATGAGCTCTATCTTCATGCAAACACGAGAAGCAAATGGCACAAGTATCATCTGGATAATCCAATGGCGTCTCGCATCATTTCCCTAGTGTTCGGGACGATCCATCAAAAAAGCCAGCCAAACACCTTGAGCTTGAGAGTGCAAGCACATTTCGAGATCCACCGAAAAAGAGGGTCACCACGACTTGGAAAAACAAGACAAATAGTAGATCCTGGATTGATAGTCCCCAGTTTTTGAAGGCCATTTCCAGACGTTAGTAACTCCCTCATGCAAGTTTATGAGAGGCATTATAGCCTGAAGTTGATTGAATTCCTCAAAAGCTTCAACTGATAAAGGCAGGTGAAAATTGTCGGTCGGGACAGGCAGCTCCATCACATTCTTAATGGTAAGTGTGTCATCAATGACAAAAGAATGAAGTCTCGGGAAACGCTGTTGCATGATAACCACCTCGTTATTAAGTTGCCACCGATCCAGCGAGAAAACCACGAGTCCCGGAGGCGAACATGAGGGACGGCCAACTTACAAAATTTGTCATAAAGTTTCATCACGTCCGCCACCAAAAGGAACCACAACTGCGTTACTTGGGGGAACAACAACATAATATGTGTCCCGGATAAGTGAAACCAGGGCACATCCAACTTGTTATAAAATTTGAAGAGATGCTTGATCAACAAGGCCTCATTTTGTTTGCCAAGGTCCAGAACCCCAAGTCCTCCCTGGTTCTTGGGCCGACAAACTAACTCCCAAGCTGCCAATGATTGTCTTTGTGTGTCAGAGTTGCCTCGCCACAGGCATTGCCGCATGATGCGTTCTATCTGTTTCAAAATTCCTTGAGGTAGTGAAAGGGTGCACAAGAAGTATATTGACATGGAACATAAAACTGATTTCAAGAGCTGCAGCCGGCTACCCTAATTCAACAGACAGGATGAGGCAGATAATCGTCTCTCTATGCGGTCCACTAAAGGGAGCAAGTCATAGATTGTGGGCCGAGTAGTACCCATTGGCAATCCCAGGTAAGTAAATGGCATAGAGCCAACATCACATCCAAGCAAAGCCGCCACACGTTGACCCTCTTCATCGGACATATTCATTGGAATCAATGATGATTTACTAAAATTAACCCTCAAACCATTGACTTAGCAAAGGTCTCAAGCATCTCCTTGAAAGCGATGAGTTGGTCATCCACCGAGGAAGGACAATTAATGTGTCATCAGCATATTGAACAATCGGATAATCCCGTGAAGAGGTTGGTATGGGCGGTGTGAGAATGTTCCTGCACACATCTCATTAACCACGGACTGCAATAAATCCATCATAATCACAAATAACAAAGGGATAATGGGTCTCCCTGTCGCACACCGAGCGGCATACAAAGTGATTACCGGGCACACCATTTAAGAGGACCGAAGAGGAACCAGAGGACAAGATGCTATCGATCCAACCTGTCCAGCGGTCATCAAAACCCTTGCATTTGAGAATCACGAGAATCAGATCATGCTCGATGGTATCAAACGCCTTCGTGAAGTCCAGTTTGAGAAGGATTATAGATCTTTTGGATGCCTTACATCGATGTATATATTCAAAACACCATGCAAGGCAATCTTGAATGGATCTACACGAAGAAACCCATATTGATTGCGATGAATACATTTTAGAATCACACTCGCAAGCGATTTGCCAAAAGTTTAGTTAAAAACTTGAGACAAGTGTTTGTCAATGATATGGGTCTAAAATCACCAATATATTCCGGGCTCAACTTTTTTGGAATGAGTGTAATGAGAGATGTATTCAGACACTCCAGGTTGCACTTTCCTTCATAAAACTCCCTGACCAGTTTTAGAAAATCTGGCTTCAATATATTCTAGCATTTCTTGAGGAAAAGACCCGTAAACCCATCGGGGCCCGGAGCACGGTCAGAAGGCATGTTCTTAATCACCGTATCCACCTCGGAATCCGTGAAAGGTAAGGATAAGCTCTCCAGCCCATCAATACGATCAATTAATGTGTCAAGGTCAAAACCCATTTGTATACCTTTTGCTTGGCCCATTCTTCGATTGAAATCAGACCAAAACATCCCAGCTAACTGTTGATGATCAGTAACCACGTCCCCATCCTCAGATTTGATCGAAGAAATAGTGTTTATCCTATATCTTTCAGTTGCCATTGCGTGGAAGAATTTTGAATTCTCCTCACCAACTTTAATATTTCGATCGTACAGCGTTGCTTCCAATAAATGAACTGCCAATGCAGTATATCTTCAAGATGTAATTTGACAATCTTCCGAAACTTGAACTCCAGCCAACTCAAGGGCCTAAATTCCTCAATATTATCCAAAAAAACAATTACTTTGTTGCAATCAGCAATGAGCGCCTTGACTATGGATAGGTTAAGATGCCATTTCTTAAGAGCATAACGAAGAGATTTGAATTTAGCGAGAAATGATTAAAGGCGGTTGAGGATTTATCCACGATGCTATTCAAACCTCGAAACACAATCCATAAAGCGAGGCAAATCAACCCAATAGTTTTCAAATCGAAAAACCTTTGCCTTGGGTATACAAGTGGCAATTGAAACCACACGGGGCGTGATCGAGGCGATGCGTGCAAGCGGAATGACCATTGTGTTGGGGTGATCATGTGTCCAAGCTACGGATGTAAAAACCAATCAATTTGTTCGAGAAGGGTGTGGTTTGCATATTAGACCATGTGTCTTGGCGACCCTTGATTGGCAGTTCAACAAGACCCAAATGGCCAATTATTTCATTAAACAAAAGATATCATTCACATCACCACGGCTGATTTCGATTCTCAATGGAACACATAAAGTTAAAGTCACCTAAAAGCAGCCAATTGTCCTCGAGTTGAATATCCAAATTATATAACCATTGCACAAAATCATCACGCGCTGGTCCTTGACACGGACCATATATTGAGACAAGAAACCAAGACTCAGATGTATGTTTAGATTGAAACTTCACAATAATGCCATATGATTTAGCCTCAATTAAGCTGCCTATGAAGAGATGAATTCCATATGACCACCATACCAGCGGATGCACCAACCGATGGTACATAAACAAAGTTATCAAAGCGCCGTGGACAGAATTTTCTAATGAAGCGATGATCAATATGCATGCATTTGGTTTCTTGGAGGCAAATAACGAGCATCCACTTTCATTGATCTTTTGCCTAACACAGTGGTAGCGCTTCGTAATTCAGACCCTAACATTCCAGCAGTACTTTCCAATCTCTAAGCGAGGTTTGATTCATTACATACCAAAGAGGATAAAGCAAAAGTAAGCCACACAATGGCCTACAACCCGTGAAGCAGATGTAAGCGCAAAGTTCCAAGCAGATAATAACATATAAAAGGCGATTATAGTGCGCCATGGACCTAAACCACGGATGATTAAACTAATCGCCGGAACTTGCCTTGTTGTTGGGCGGGAGGGATCAGTGCAAGCTTATCCGTAGTGATTTTCTTGATTACTGTCTGACGAGCACCAATTATTTGAAGATCAACTATTGTCGTCGAGGAGGCCTGCGAGAATCATCGTCGGGCTTGGAAGGTGCAGTTTGCACTTCTTCCCGTGTGTGGCTTCCTAGGAGATGTCCCAATAACTACGACGGTAGCCGTCACGCATCGCACTTAGGCGAAACACTGCTGCGCGACCTCAGATTCCACAATGACTTTAGAGGCTTTGGGCTTTCTTCCACGCTTGAGTAACTTTAGGAACAGCGTAAACTCAAATGCTTCAACAGGCTCATCAATATCGTCAAAACAAAGAGCTCGAGCTACGGGCCTTTTAATCGGTGTCATTTCCTTAAGCTGAGTCACGAAACAGAGTGCGAGGCAAGAGCTGCAATTTGGTCGGAGTGGGAAAAGAGTCGTCGGGGACTGATTGTTCAAAAGAGCACCGAGATGAGACGAAAGACAACCTTTGGGATATCAAAGATCCCAATAAGCGGCAATACCTTCTCAAGCAGCGCTTCCATTGCATCACGAGGCGGGAGGACAGGCCCAAAAACAGTTAACACTTGTCCGATCATTAAAGGAGGCTGAGGTCCCATTGGGTCTTTGGAGAACGCAACTTCAGAGCAGCGATGCCGTTGTTAGCTGAACCCTCAAACAAGCTGAAGCACAATTGACTCTTGAGACTGAATTTCCTCGACATTATCCTGCTGCCCGCCTCCACGAACTTGTGGAGGGTCATTACGTGGCTGTTCATTGGGTGCGAGCACATCATTCCAACCCAGCTCAGGGAACTCGGTAAAACCCAATTGTGATTATTGAACTGCATGTTGCGGGGAGGGGTGGGGATTGCCATTGAAGGGCATTGGATCCTCATCGATGAGGTAGGATATCTGCAAAGTCTGCAGATAGAATATAAGCTGGAGCAGACCAAGAAATCCGAACCCACCAAAGTCGAGAAAATTCTCGTATGTCAGCGATCCGGGGACCATAGAAGGTGCAGGAAAAGACACATAAACCAAGGATCGGACCTTCATTGGATCATCCACGGTGCCAATGGTGGAATCGGCCAAAATCTTGATAACATCGCAAGATATTGAGGCGCCTATAATCCAAAGGAACTCCTAGCAGCATTACCCATCCCTTGAAAACCTTGAACAGCTCTGTAGTTAATACCCTCATCATGCGGAATAAACGACAAATCTATCGTTGCCCAAATTGAAAGGAGGGTGATCAACTAATGCTTGGCGGGCGAGCACTGCGTAGTTGAAACAAACCAACCCCTTGGATCCATGGCTGGGCATCCAACACGGCTCTCTGCGAGTATTGGCGACAAAATCAGCGACAGATTCACAGCAGATGGCGACTTCTTGAGCAGGGAGCGGCTCGACAATGGCGACGGCATACTCCTCATCTTTGTCGATCCGAGCCACCCTTGGCGCAAAGAAAGTGCGAGGCGCGTAGCTCCCTCCATCGATGATATCGAATCCATGCGGGAGGAAGTCCATCGGGTCCAGCGGAAAGTTGGCCATTACCGGAGCAGGGGAGGGATGATCCAAAACCGGAGGCGAGGTGATTGAGGGTGGTGGCGAGGAAGGTGGCGAGGCGTTGTGGGCGGTGGCTCAAGCTGGCAATGGTGGGATTGACAGGCGGCAGGCTTGATAGGGATGGGCATAGACCCTCCGGGCTAGCTATGGGAGAAAGCGAGGAGTCCGCTCCAAAAACCTGCTGACCGGTTAGATCTGAGGATTTGGACATGGGACCCACCTGTAAGAGGGAGATAGGCTAGAATCGGAGCAGCCCTTTGCCGTGTGTCCCAACCGAAAGCATCTACGACACCTAACCCTGCTGGTGCACGCGCTGGATAAATGCTTCATTGACAAACAATTTTGACATTTCCAAACTTTGAAAACCATGTCATCCACTAGATCATTAAATCCATCACAATCAACAGGTGATTCCAATGTCCTAGGATTAATAAACTCCTCATTTCCAATAACAGATGGAGGTGCAGGTTCGGAAGCAGCTTGGGCCGAAACAGACCGGACCGGAGAAACCTCCTGGGGCGGGGAATTCAGTTGGGCTGAAGAGGTCTCATGGGCCGCCACCGGACTGGCCCGTTCCATCCCATGCACATGCAGATTCACGTCCGAAGTAGGTGGATTAATCCCAGATATACCGGCCAAGGAAGTAGCATGGACGTTGACTGTTCCGAAAATAATGGGTGGTTCTGCCACCGTCCATCGGAGTTCAGTCGCCGGCGGCGGAGGAACGATGACTCTCTCACGAGGCAGCACCGTGTACCCAGCATCTGAAACCGCTTCAACAAGACCTGGCGAAGCAGGAAAAGAGTATCCCTTGCAAACATCATAATGTTGGAAAGTGGCAAATGAAATCCTCTTCGGAGGCCTAGAGGTCGTACGTAAGGCAGATTTGGAAGGAGGCTTATGCATAGCTAGTAAACCCATAGCAGCACGCTTTTTAGAAGGGATAATGATAATCCATTCGGCATCACACTCTTTCTTCAAAGAACAAACTCCGTTTCCAATTAGGGCCACCATTACCCCATAGGTGAAAGTAGCATTTGAATTGCGGACACACGAAGATCGCAAATGAAGAATAAAAATGCCAACACGTTTGCATGATACGAAATGAGAATACCTTGTCCGCAATGAATTGCATGGATAGATCAATTGCAGATCCTCCAATTGCACATTCCAAAGCCGCAGCCGCGAATCCTCATCAAGGCGAAATATATATCTGCTGAAAGACACAACCATAATAAAATGGCTCGTGTCATCCGAGGGATGAATGGTTTTCCACAAGATCGAAAACCTCCTCCGCAAAAGCCACACCTTTGGAGAAATCCAGATCCAAAGTCGATCCACCATGCGGACCCATGTGAGATGGGTATAGGGTGGTAGATCGAGACGCGCGAAGAAGATGGATGGAGAGAGGACCAGATTTACTGGCTGAGGAGAAAGATCGCCGGAGAGCCTAGGGCGCCGGTGGGAGGCGAGGTGGGACTCTCATTGTCGTCCGCCCCCATGGCGTCGGCTGTTGTGTGTCCGGTCTTTATTCCAGACTGGTATTCGATTGGCGTAATCGTTTTAGCGACCATAGTCCTTCGCCGGGGTGCGTCCTTTGGATCCATAAATGGACCTGGCCGCGCTAGCTTTCTTATTCAGGTGTTCATGTGGGTCGGGGCTGCTTTGTTGCGGTTATGAAGTGGTACAGCTTCGTCTTCGAATTCTGGCAGTAGCTTGCGTTTTGGATAGCTCTTTGTATGGCGATCATCGTTGTATCTTCCTTCAGTGTCTAGCACTTTATTCCATCTATGGTTGAGTGTTTCCTGTGCGGCCTTGAGCCATTGCTTCTGCTTCTTTAGACTTCTTGCGGTGGCCATAAGCTTTCTGTGGAGGTTATCTCGTTCCACGTGTTTTTCCAGGGTTGCATCGCTATCCGGACCGTCTTCCTGTGCTGGTTCGTTTTGATGACCTCGTCCGTCGGGATCATTGTCCTTGGGCGTCTGCTCCGAACTATGTTTAGGGTGACCTTGTTCGTCCTGCTCCATCGCTGGGTCCATGTGGTCGTTGTTGCCTTCGGAGTTTATTGTATTATCGATCCTTCTGGCACTCTTGCCACTATTTTTATTGTTGCTGGACTTAGAAAGACGTCTGCGCCGTCGCTTTGGCTTTTGTCCGGGGGGGTTATTGTCCGGATTGTCGCATTTGTCCTCTTTGGCCGTATCCACCATGTATACGTCGTGTGGCGAGGGGGAAGTCCAGCGCCCCATAGATTCCGCATCTTCTCCTGCATAAATCGTCCATCTTTGTCGATGTCTTGGTCGAAGTCAAGCACGTCGGTTAAATCATCGACCGTGGCTATGAAGTGGGTGGTAGGTGGGCAACGAATTTCTTCGTCGCCTGCTTCCCACTCGAACCGGACGTAGTTTGGCCCTGAAATTTCTGTCAAAGAGAGAGTTTTCAACGAGTTCAGCATTTCGCCAAAGGGCGAGTGCTGGAAGATGTCCGCGGCGGTGAACTCCATTACCGGAGCCCAACCTGGCTCGAACATCTCGGGAGTGCGCGGATCGGACTCAACATCCGGATATGAATCCGGGGGTCCGAAGTCATAGGCCACCACAGGGGTAAGGCCCGTGTTCGGCTCCACCGCCGATAATTGTGCGACTGCGGGCGGGGTCCAGCCCTCCGATCCTCGAACGCAGCTGCTCGGTTAGGTCCGAGGCTCTGCGGGGTGATACTCCGGGCTTTGTCCGATAGCAGGTCTAAGCCGTGCTCGTCGTCCGGTACCGTGTTATTGACGGTGGTTGAAGGAGCCATCGAGCCCAGTCGCGACGACACAGAGGAACTCTCAATGAAAGCACCAGTGTCGGTGTCAAAACCGGTGGATCTCGGTAGGGGTCCCGATCGTGCGTCAAGGCTGATGGTAACGAGGAAGCAAGGGACGAGATGTTTACCCAGTTGGGCCCTCTCGATGGAGGTAAAACCCTACTTCCTGCTTGATTAATATTGATGATATGGGTAGTACAAGAGTAGATCTACCACGAGATCATAGAGGCTAAACCCTAAGAGCTAGCCTATGATGGTATGATTGTAATTGTGATCGGCCTTCTAAGGACCAACCTCTCCGGTTTATATAGACACCGGAGAGGGCTAGGGTTTACATGGAGTCGGTTACAAGGAAGGAAATATAATATCCGGATCGCCAAGCTTGCCTTCCACGCCAAGGAAAGTCCCATCTGGACACGGGCCGAAGTCTTGAGTCTTGTATCTTCACGCTTCAATAGTCCGGCTGTCCGGATACCCCCTAATCCAGGACTCCCTCAGTCACTAAGACTTAAACCCTAAACCCTAAACCCTAAACATGATTTAATTCCCTGGCCAGGTAGAACCTGTCGAAGGAAAGACGGCTGGCACCCTCGGATCATACGATGCTTTTGTGTAGTTCCACTAAAATCGACCTGAGCATCCCCGATGGGAAAGATATTGAAGAAGTGTGATTAGAATAATAATCTTGGCACTAGTTAGTGAGACATAAACTCATCACAAGTAGAAGCCGGTAGAAGTAGAGAAAGATCGACATGGAGATGGAGCTACGGCGGTGGAGCAGCCGGCTCCAAAGGAAGATGGACTACAGGGACGTCGGGTTTGTAGCTAGAAGGGCGGTGGGGACGCTGCATCGGCCCATACCGCGGTGACCCTCGATTGGGGCCTTAGCAGTGTGAGTTTTCTCCTCGCTGATGTCGACCGCGTCTCATGAGAACATTGCTCCCTTCCCATTTGCTGGGATCAGGCCCGTCGTTCTATGCTTGTGAAAGAGCAACCTTAGCAAGCAGGCTTGTAGCTTAGGCTCCTGCTAGTGTATATATAGTGGTTTTCTTTTCTCTCCATATCAACCATTTTATATTGCGTATGTGTCATTCAAGAGTGAAATGATGGTTGCTTCTTCCGACTAACTTCTTGTGTGATTTGACTGCTCCTTAGTGGCCCCTACGTACTCCCCTACGTGTATGCAACGATCACACGTACACATGGGCGCTTAAAAACACATACGACGCCCTAATGCATGCATGTCCGAGCACACGACGGAACACACACGGTCAAGCTAAGTGCTCAACCTACGTGCATGCACACACATACTCGGTCGAGGGTGAGCTAGTGACCATATAAACACGGAAAATATATATATTGGCGCAATGGCGTATTATGAAGTCCTTGACCGTATCTTTACAAATATACAGATGACAGATGCGGTGTATTTATCTCGTTTGAAACTAAGCCATATTAACGAGAGAGGAGGAAGTATGGACTAGCATTACTTTGCTGTGTCCGCCAACTTTCGAGCGAGGGAAGGTTGCGGGACGGGAGAAGCTTGCTTGGCGGTGGCTCGAGGACAAGGAGAAACTTTTAACTAATGCAAGCTCTCCCTCGCTCGAGGCGGTGGGCGTGCAACGATTAATTCGGTGTCAGATTGCCGGTAGCATACACTATACTACTAGTGCTACTATTGTTCGACTTCCTGAATAGGCGAACAGCCAAGCGCAAAGTTTACTAGTACTAGTACTACTACTATAGTCTATAAAGGTACGTACTATACTACTCCCTCCTTTCTGGTTTATAGGGCTCAATTCAAAAATCTCACCAATCAAGGTAGATGGTGAGTGGTGGAATACTTTTTGTAGTTTGCAAAAGGACCCAATTAATGCTCTTGTTTTTCTCAAAAAATTATGTTTACCAATGTATTAATTGCAATGCATGTATAAAGTACATGCATTGGTCAATTTTCTCTTAATACTTGCATGCAATTATTTAATGCACCTTGAAATCTGAACATGTGATGGGTAACAATCAAATTGAGCCTTATAAAATGGGAAAACTAAAATTTTAAGATAAGCCTTATAAACCGGAAAGGAGGGAGTAGTACTAGGAACCGGATGGAGGAGCGTCTGCACTCTTATTATAATTTTAAAATGTGATAAAGCAATCTTCAACACATTTGGTTCTCTTCGAGGGTTCTCGCATGTGATAATGGAAGTTGATTGCATGGAACACTCGCCACAATTCTCGCTTAATTCTGGCTCGTATCCTGTTACAAATAGTAGCGCTCGGTAATATTTCCTCTTTTTTTGTTATTCAACATGTAAACAGGTCAGCAAACCTTGCAGCGCATCTTCATGCGAACCGTGCTTGCTGCACTTTGAATGTGGCCGTGAGCTGGCTTGATGAAACACCTCGCTTCCTACTTCTTTTTTTGCGGGGTACCTCGCTTCCTAGTGACCAGTGTCTTGGCTGATCGTCATAAGAATGCTTATATATGAATAAAGCTCTCACATTTACCCACAAAAAAGATTAAGCCATATTAACCAAAAAGGAGGAGTATGGACTAGCACTACTTTTTGGTGTGTCCCGTCAACTTCATGAGCGAGGAGAAGCTTGCGGGACAAGGTGAAGCTCGCTTATGCCTTTGACTAATGCAACCTACCCTCGGTGGACATGCATCAGTCCATTCGGTGTCAGTTATCGAGGCATACTTTGTAGTACCCAACATGCGGAGTACCATCATTGTTCGACTTCACGAAGAGGCGAAGAGCCAAGCGCTTGATAATGCGAGTAGTACTACTACTAGAACCGCATGGTGGGCGTCTCTACTCTTATTTTTTATCTACGATAAAGTACGTTTATTCGAGAGAAGGGGAAAGCGGCAGCCTAACATGTAATGAATGATATCGATCAACCAACCATGCTCGAATATATCTTGGCCTCCGTGCGAGCCCATCTTTGTGTTCTCGCTCCTCGTCTCTCTCAAGGCAGCGCGTTGGCTCTTTGCGTCAATTGAGATCGGTTTGCTCACACTCCTGTACCACATGTCGGTGATATGCCAAGAGGAGGTGCGTTGACCGGTAGCCATATACGTACTTGGTTTTGCACCTTCATACTACTCCTCCCTCCGTCACGGTTCTGAGTGCGCTTCATTATGATGCATTTCTCTCAATGCATTTCAACCACCAGAGAGACTTTAGGCGTGTTTGGTTTAATGCTCAATTAATTAGGGCGTGGTAACCGCAATCAAGTCCACAATTTTCTCTCCATGTCTTTGTACTACTACGGAGTGGAGTAATTGCATGTGTGTGTACCGGGGTGGAAGCTTTGCATGCATGTGTGTCGTTGTGCTATAACTACCAATGCTATTTTTCAGGCGATCGCTAGTCGCCTTGGTCCCCAGATTTTTTTTTCTTTTTATGAAGCGCCTTGTATAAACAGTGGCGGATGGAGTAGTATGAGCAGATTCAAGAAAGCGTATTGATGGTTGCTTCTTGAGCAACTTACGATTAGGAAAGGTGGGGCTTATGATTTGACTGCTCATTACTCACTATTAATGCAGCATAACGACCGGGCTGAGTCTCCCATGCGGTTGTGCACTACCCCTCGGTTCTTAAATATACTCAGGAGTATATTTGTCTTTCTAGAATTTCAACAGTGACTACTCAAATATTTGTCTTTTAGAGATTTCAAATGGTGGCACATATAGATGTATATATACATATTTTAGAGTGTAGATTCACTCATTTTGCTCCGTATGTAGTCACTTGTTGAAATCTCTAGAAAGACGAATATAATATTTAGGAATAGAGGGAGTACACATATGAAGCAAAATGAGTGAATCTACACTCTAAAATATGCCCGTTTGAAATTTGTAAAAAGACAAATATTTAGGAACGAAGGAGTATAATTTTGTGCATGGCACATGGACCCGGATGATGAAGAGGCTTCTCGCAATGCTATCAAGCTTCCATCATTTGTTTACATAATTGACGTACTATACAAATAATTTTCCGGCAACATGAAATTGTACAATGGTGTGAGCTTTCAACTTTTGTTTCGCGTGTCTTGCCATCGATGCTCTTTGGAAACAATAAAAACTAACTTCCTTGCTAATGCATGTCAATTATTAGCAGATCGAGCTAATAATTACATCTGGCCCAAGACGAGTTGTGAGAAGGTGTTAAATTAAAATTGATCCATGCTTTCATTGGCAGCAACGTCCCCCAGCTCTGTCTAAATCAACAAGGCATGTTGGGGAAAAAAGTAGTTATGCGGAGCATGCAACATTCGATCATTTTGTGCAGTTCCACTAAAATAGAGCTGGCGTCCTGTTCCAAAGATATTAAGTGTGATTACGACAATAGAGGACTGCTGATGAAACAATAAACACACAAATAGAAGTCGGTCACCTTTGCGGTCTCTCTTAAGACTAACTAGTTGGAGAAGATTAGGCTCGGAGTTGGATGAGGAGGATAGAGCAAAACCAATCTCCCTTTGTGCGATCGCCTTTGAAATGTAGAGCGTTGCCCGTGTGACATTTTAGTACAACTTCACAAAACACTCTTAAGAAAAAAGTGATTTGTGCAGTTCACCAAAAGGTCGCAATAACAGCGAGGTGAAATGGATAGCCCTGTTTGCAAAAAAGAGGTAGAAAGGAAACAATTCTTGGCCAATAACAGTTGATGACACATGCGATGACAAAAAAAGCATATTCCTTGCCCTAAGGAAGATAACAACACGGTTGTGTTTGTCTAAAATGGTGTGAGGGCGAGAATGCAATATGGAAAGTATGCTAGATGAGCTACGTTTTGGGCAAGAACTATGGAAGATCCACATGCAGCGACATGGGAAGGCAGGCGATGGAGCAAGGCGGAGGATACACGGAGGTCGTCGGGATGTAACTAGTGTGCGGCGGCGGCGGAATCTGCGGCGGTGGCGTAGGCCCTGCAGCGCGGAGCTTGGTCGAGAGAAGCGGCGTGTACCGCAGATCGGGACGTGCTGCCTCGGCACCGTCGAGCAGGAAAGCGATGCACTTCCTCCCTTTCCCCGGCGGACGGGATCGGCGGATCGGTGACCAACGAGTGAGAGAGAGGGCCACCGCACTCTCTTTCCCCGGCGAGCAGGATGCGGCGGATCGGTGACCAGCGGAGAGAGAGAGAGGCCACCGCAGCCTTGTGTGAGATACTACGAAGAAGCGACAAACCGAGCACGCAAGGCTCCATTGTATATAGTGGCGGACTACCTTTTCTCCATAAAATCGTTTTATATTACGTATGCGTGCCATTGGCGCTATAACTTTATTTAAAATAACCCGACAGCGCATCAAGTCGAACTTTGTTTAGATGCGGCGTGTACACGACCTCCCTAGGTAAACAACTGCTCTGGCGTTCAAATTAGCATGTGGGCTGCCATTTCATAAAGAAATGAGCTCCACCGTGTACCAGCTGGTGTGGCTGGAGCGCTGGCGTGAGTACATGCAGTGCACCTATTCTCTTCTTGTATCGTACACCACCTACGTGGGGTTGTGTGAGAGAGATACAAACCTAGAGAGATATAGTGTGTGGGTTCTTAAGAGTTTTGGGGGGGGGGGTCAATCAAAAAATGTAACATATGCAATGTGTGTGAAATAGAGTCCTCAATATAACATATATATAGAGGGGGCAATCCACGAGAAGAGAGTGGAGGTATCATCGGCTTGAGGTGTCCATAGAATCGAAAAGAGGGAAGATGTGTGTGTCTTGTGCATAATCAATAAAAAGTGCCATCAATTTGTGTGTGCCCACGTCAAAAATATAGAGTGGCTGGCCTCTTTGGAGCGTGAGAGGGACATGTGCAGTTTGTCTCTGTGGCATGGATACCTACTGCAGCTTCGACTATCGGTGTGTGGTGGGGTAAGAGGAGGCCCAATTAACTATAGAGGTACAATGGCTGGTATATGTGTGGAGGAGAGAGAGGCCTACCTCATGTATTAAGGAGATCGATCGCCTCATGTATTAAGGGAGATCGATCGGCATCCATGCATATGTGCAGGAGAGGAATAAGGTTGGAGAGAGACAAAGCTAGAGTGTTGGAGGGGTGGTAGTGGAGTTGCTTCTAACAAATGGTGGGATAGGCTTGCTAGACAAGCGGAGGCACACCATAATATAAATAAGAGAGGAGATGGCTGCTTGTTGTCTGTTGCACATGGGCGAAGATGCCGGTGCCATTCTTACCACTAGACGAGGGGGCTTTCTCACTAGTAGCTTCCCCCTTATCGGAGTTAGCATCCGCCTGGCGGGATCACCCACTTTCACGGGTGCGGTGGAAAGTTTAAGCCCTTCTAGGAATTCCATAAACATGTCCTTAACCTCGCTCGTCATGGAGTTTTCAATGTGTCCAGCATACATTGAATTCCTCACGAGATCGAGTACCCCATCTCCGTAGATGATGTCGGATTCGCACGGTGCTCCCCACATCATCTCTGACGTCAACTCATACTCTTGGACGGTAAAGTCCTTAAAAAGAGACGAGGCTCGATACCAATTGAAAGGATCGATATAGTTGACTAGAGGGGGTGAATAGGCAACTAACAATTTTAAGCTTTTCTTTACCAATTTAAACTTTGCAATAATAAAGGTTGTCTAGATGTGCAACTAGGTGGACAACCTATATGATCAACAACACAAGCACACGAGCAAGCAAGGATAGGAACACAAATAAGCTTGCACAAGTAAAGGGATAAGATAACCAAGAGTGGAGCCGGTGGAGCGAGGATGTGTTACGAAGTTCCTTCCTTTTGGAGGAAATCGTCTGTTAGGCGGTGTGGAGGCACAATGCTCCCCAAGAAGCCACTAGGGCCACCGTAATCTCCTCACGCCCTCGCACAATGCAAGAGCCGTGATTCCACTATTGGTGCCCTTGAAGGCGGCGACCGAACCTTTACAAACAAGGTTGGGGCAATCTCCACAACAATTGGAGGCTCCCAACAACACCAAGAAGCTTCACCACAATGGAATATGGCTCCACGGTGACCTCAACCGTCTAGGATGCTCAAACACCCAAGAGTAACAAGATCCGCAAGGGATAAGTGGGGGGAATCAAATATCTTGTGGTGGAAGTGTAGATCGGGCCCTTGTCACCCAATCCGAGCAAATCAACAAGTTTGATTGGCTAGGGAGAGATCGAGCCAAAATGGAGCTTGGAGCAACAATGGAGCTTAGAGAAGAGGTGGTCAACTAGAGGTTGAAGGCGCCCTTATATAGTCGTGGGAAAAATCCAACCGTTATCCACTTATTCAGCCCGCGACGCGCGGTACTACCGCTCCAGGGGCGCGGTACTACCGCGAGGCCGAGCGGTACTACCGTGGCGAGCACGGTACTACCGCGGCAGCAGCACAGGCCGGGACTCGCTGACTAAGGGCGATACTACCGCTGCAGCGGTACTACCGCTCCCCCTTGCGGTACTACCGCAAGGCAGGAGAGTCATGGCACAGGGAAGGCGCGGATGAAATAAATTACATCCGTGCCAACTTCCGCTGAAACTGCGGTAGTGCAAAATCCGGCGCGGTACTACCGCTCGGGAAGAAGCGGTACTACCGTGGGCGTGCCTACTACCGTGAAACTACGATTGCTCGGTAGGAGGGCCGCGGTACTACGGCTCATAGGGAGCGGTACTACCGTGGGCTCCATGGTACTACTGCGCTGGATGGCGGTACTACCGTGGTGGGGCGGATGTAAAAATTACATCGGCCCTACTACCGCCGGGCGGCACTAGGCACAGGAGCAGCGGTACTACCGCTTCGGAGGAGGCGGTACTACCGTGGCACTCCAGCGGTACTACAGCGTGTACCTGCAGTACTACCGCAAGTCAGTGTAGTTGTCGATTTCCGCACAACCAAGATAACGAAGGAAGCTCCAAAAGCGCAGGAAAGGAGGGACAAGTGTATGTGTTGATTCCGCCCTAACCTTTCCGACGCGGACCCCCTCTTAATAGTACGGCTCTCCTATGACTCAAATCCACCAAAAAGAAATGTAGGGACGACGCCGTCTTCAATAGTCTCCGAGGGCACCGAATCGTCTCGAGCCTAGAGATGAACCATCTGAGGAACTCAAAGCATACGATTAGTCATAAAAGTATCGTCATCAATCACCAAAACACTTACGGGATAAATATGCCCTTACAATCTCCCCCTTTTGGTGGATTGATGACAATATGGGATTGCACAAAGATACAATAATATAGAGCAAGGGCAAACCCTCCTCTCCAAAATATAAGCGGGCTCCCCTAGATGTGTGCACTCTGGATGAATGCTTTGGACTGCATAGCACACGTACTAGGATCACCACTCCCCTATATTTTAGAGACAAAGGTCAGAAGAAAAACATCTAAGCAACATATAGTACGATATAACATAAGCTTGCTAAGATAGATAGAGTGCATATGTCTTACACCATATGAAGGAAAAGCAACTAAAATGAGGTTCAAGCGAAAAGCATAATAAACACACCAAACACGAACACGACACAAGACTACATAAATCTCGCTCTCTCCCCTTGGGCATCGAGGCGCCAAAAGGCGAGAGGACACCTACACTGGCGGTGGCTCAAGCGAAGGAACTCGTCCCAACCCTCTCCGTCAGACTCCTCGGCGCGGGGATGGACTCCTCGGCGTCCTCCTCGAATCAGTCCACTTGTAGCCTTGCCGCCATCCACTCGGCCTCTAGAGTGATGTGCTCCTCAGACCATGAGACACATCCTCACAATAGAGCTTCAAGATCTTCTGTCCGTGACGACTCTCCTTGGATGCCACGTGAGTCTGTCTGCCCTTGGCTTGCATGCGAGAAAAGGGTCTTCATCTTGTCCTTGACCGTGGCCCAAGAAGGCATAGAGGAGCTCTGGGAAGGCCTAGCAGCATGGCCCTCATCAACATTGTCGGCGCCCGACATCCTCCTCTCAACAGCAGCCCTAGCGGCAGCGCCTCGGCACGAGTAGTAGTGTTGGCCCGTTGGGTTTGACACTTGAGCAGATGGGGTCATGGCGAATCCAGTCGAGGGCCAAGGAACTCCTCACCAGGAACATCTTCTCCCGGGTCCTCGATATCAGCGAAGCAGATAAGGCCCGTGAATGGGCACTGCGGTTGAACACCGCAAACCAAGCTCACACCACATGATGTGTGAGATATCAAGTGGCTGAGTCACGAGACACACGAGCCTCCTCGCAGATGAGCATCATATCCACCATATAGGCATGGACCTTGTCCTTGTCACCAATGCGAGGGAACAAGGAGTTGTGGAAGATGCGGTACATGATATCCAGAAAAGAGTTGAGCACCAATCCTATCTTGCCACTTGGAAGCGTCTTCTCAACATAGTACGGTGCAAGCCTGTCCTTGTTGGCAGAGTCAGGGTTGGCCTGGGGACGAACACCCACGGGGGAGTCAAGCCCGTCATTAGGAACTTGGAGCAAATCCATGAACTCCTTCCAGGTAGCAGACAGCTTACGGCCATTTGTCATCCAGGTGATCCTCCTCTCCTCATTGGGGTGAAAGTAGACAGAAGCAAAGAACTAACCAATGAGCTCAGGATCATAGTCAAGATGAAAAGATATCACATGCTCAATGCCAAACTGCTCCACCAAGTCCAGAGCCTCTCCAAAGTAGGCACGGAACTTCTCCTTCCTCAAGTGATGCATGTCAATCCACTTCACATCCACATAGGTATTATGCTTGTTCTTGATGACGTCCAGATAGACGTTGGTTTGATGCTTGTTCTAGAACAGCTCACAACCCTGACAGAGGAAGGAGGGGTCACGTATGGATCAATTTGCCTGAGACGGACGTAGTCAGATTGGGGCATCTCATCCATGCCCTTGGCGGGCTCCTTGAACTTGTTGGCAGTTGTCTTGACATGGCGCTTGGGGCAGAGGAGGAGCCCTCGGTGCTTCACGGGGTTCTTGTGCAGCGCTTGGAGCCGTGTCACGGCTGAGATTGGACGGCGAGCCACCACGAGACACACACGCAAAGCACCAAAGGCGCAAAGAAGATCAATGCAACGGCCACGATAAAGCACAAGAAACACATAGGAGACATATGAGAACGTTGGCACGTGATAGGTGTGAGCCATGCTAGGACTGCCCTTGCTGCGGCACTAAAGCGATAATCTGCTCCAAACACGGTAGTACCGTGCGAGGTCACGATAGTACCGTGGTTGGAGCGGAAGTATAACTTTAGTGCCGCCGAAGAGAACATGATAGTACCGCACCCGTAGAGGCGATAGTATCGCGCCATATGGGATGATGCAGCGTCGTGCGGATCAACAATCGATTTGAATCGAAAGAACCGCGAAACAACGGCGATTGCTACGGTGATCAGATCTAGCGCATTACAACAATACACATATAAATCCTATGCAATACTACACTCCTTCATCATATTCTTGCAGAGATTAGGCCCATCAATCTCAAGAACACACAAGCCTCCCCCAAATCCTAGAAATGCCAAACACCATCAATAAGGAGAGGGAATTGGGGAAAAACCTGGGTCCATAGCAAGAGCACGTGGTGGGGAACGATCCCACCGGTCGGAATCATGGGAGGGCAGCGGTGGAGGAGATCCGGCGAGACGCCGGCTCCGTTCTTGAGCAAGGAGAGAAGGAGGCGGCGTGGGGAGAAGGCAGCGAATGGGTATGGGAGTTAGAACTCCCTGCCCGTCCTTATCCCAGCCCTTGAACCGTCGCGGTAGTACCGCGTATCATCGCGGTAGTAGCGCTCGGGCGGAAGTTCCGCACCGAGGCGGTAGTACCGCTCAACCAGACAGCAGTAAAAATTACTGCCGTGAGGTTCTTGATGATACCGATGCTCCATAGCGGTAGTACCATGGCAGGCTGCGGTAGTACCGCAGCTGGCGTGATAGTACCGTGAATCTCAAGTCACCGAGGTTTCAAAAATGAAAAGAGGGCCTTTGCAAGAAACTTTTCACACACAAGAAACCACAAACTCTAGCACAAACCAGAGGCAAAAGACAACAAGAAACCACCAAGCGACAAGGACTCTCAAGGAGAGAGGTCGGTGGCGAAGCCACCTATGTTTGAGTGGAATGGTATGGCACCATGAAGAATTATCCTTGGGCCCATGACCAAAACTCGTCTTTGGAACACAAGTACCATCAAAATGGCTAATGTGAAAGAGGTGATCGATTTATGCATAATGGGGAGGGATAGTTCATTGAGAGAACAACACTCCCCTATGTCCATGCCTACACCTAAACTAGACAACAAGTTGAGTGTGGTGGGGAGTGCACGGCTCAAGTCACATTGCTCAAATCAATGATATTTAGCTCATGCCTTAACTCATGAAATCTTGCTTCATCTAAGGGCTTCGTGAATATATCGCAAGGTTATCTTGAGTGTTGACATACTTGAGCTTGATCTCTCCTCGCCTAATGTGATCCGGATGAAATGATACGAATCTTGATGTGCTTCGTCTTGAAGTGTTGCACGGGTTGAGAGAAATCTTGATGGCACTTTCATTATCACACCAAAGAGGCACTTTGTCACAAATGACACCGTACTCCTTTAAAGTTTGCCTCATCCATAGGACTTGAGCACAACAACTACCGGCCGCCACATATTCCGCTTGGTGGGCGAGAGAGACACACAACTTTGCTTCTTGGAAGACCAACTTACCAAGGAGCAACCAAGAAATGGCACCCTCAGGAAGTGGACTTCCTATCCACTTTGTCTCCATGTCGAATCCGTAAATCCTTCAAGCTTGAAGTTTGCTCCTCTTGGGTACCATAAGCCAAAGTTTGGGGTATGAGCCAAATATCGAAAGATTCGCTTGACCGCCACATAGTGACTTTCCTTGGTGCGGCTTGAAACCGTGCACACATTCCACACTCAACATGATATCCGGTCTAGATGCACAAAGGTAAAGCAAGGATCCAATCATGGGCGATATACCTTTTGATCCACCGCTTTACCATTGGGATCAATGTCAAGATGGCACTTGGTGGGTATTGGTGTAGTAGCCGACTTGACATCACTTAGCTTGAATCTTTTGAGCATGTCTTGAGTGTATTTGGCTTGGTTGATGAAGGTTCCTTCTCTTCTTTGTTTGATATCGAAACCAAGGAAGAACTTCAACTCTCCCATCGAAGACATCTTGAACTTGGAGGTCATGAGAGCGGCAAATTCCTCATTGAAAGCTTTGTTAGGAGAACCAAAGATAATATCATCAACATATAGTTGGCAAACAAACAACTCCCCATTGACCTTCTTAGTAAAAAGAGTGGGATTGATTTGCCCCACTTCAAAACCACGATCTTGTAACAACTCGGTAAGGTGGTCATACCACGCACGTGGGGCTTGTTTAATGCCATAGAGTGCCTTATCGAGTTGATACACATGATCCGGGAAGTAGGGGTCCTCGAACCCGGGGGGTTGCTTTACATAGACCAACTCATTAATGGGACCATTAAGAAAAGCACTTTTTACATCCATTTGTTGCAACTTAAAGTTGTGATGGGAAGCATAAGCAATCAACAAGCGAATGGATTCAAGATGAACAGCGGAGCAAAGGTTTCACCATAGTCGATACCCTCGACTTGGGAGTAGCCTTGTGCTACCAATCTTGCCTTATTGCGAATGATGTTCCCATGAGCATCTTGCTTGTTCTTGAAAATCCACTTGGTTCCAATGGCGTTGTGGTTCTCCGATGGCCTTGGCACCAATCTCCACACCTTGTTGTACTCGAAGTTGTTGAGTTCTTCATGCATGGCATTGAGCCAATCCGAGTCTTGGCGCCTCATAGACCTTTTGAGGTTCAACACAAGAGACAAGCGTGATGTTCACAATAGTTTGCCAATTGTCTCTGAGTGCTTACCCCTTTTCTTAGGCTTCCAACCACATCCTCCATGAGATGGCCTTTGGTGGTGAGTTTGGAAGCAATCTTGGCGACCTGACGCTCTAATTCCTCCTCGGAGGTGAGATGAGGAGGGTCACTTGATCATCTTGGCGCCGTCTTGAGCATGATCTTCATCTTGAGCATGCTCGGGGGAGAGAACTTGACCTTGGGCATCATTTGAGGTGATATCATCGTCTTGAGCACGATCTTGCCCTTGGTCTTGTTCATGAGGTTGAGGGCCTTCACTTTGTTCTTCGGAAGCGTGTGGGCCTTGGATTGGTGATGGCTCCACTTGAGTGGAGCATTGTCCTTCTCCTTCGGCCACAAGGGGTTCCTCAATGGGTAGGATAAAGCCAACTCCCATTCTTCTTATGGCTTGGGGAGGAATTTCATCACCTACATCACAAGTGCCACTTTGCTCCACTTGGGAGCCGTTATTCTCATCAAACTCCATGTTATACATCTCCTCCATAAGTCCCGAGGATTTATTGAGGACATGGTAAGCATGAGAGTTTGTAGCATAACCAACAAATATGCCCTCATGAGCTCTAGCTTCAAATTTAGACAAGCGAACACCTTTCTTGAGAATGAAACACTTACACCGAACACCGGAAGTACTTGAGGTTGGGCTTGTTGCGGTGAGTATCTCATAAGGAGTCTTGTTCAAGCCTTTGCGGAGATAGAGCCGATTGGATGCATGACAAGCGGTGTTGATGGCCGGCCCAAAAGTTGTATGGAGACTTGAACTCCGCCATCATGGTCCTTGCCGCATCCATCTCGTCCGGTTCTTTCTCTCCGCAACACCATTTTGTTGAGGGGTATATGGTGCAGAATCTTGATGCTTGATTCCCTCATCACTAAGAAACTCATCAAGGTGTAGTTCTTGAACTTCGGTGCCATTGTCACTTCTTATAGTCAAGATCTTTGCATTATGTTGACGTTGAGCTTCATTTGCAAAGTCGATGGCGGTTTGTTGAGTCTCACTCTTCCTCTTGAAGAAATATACCCAAGTGTATCTCGAATAGTCATCCACAATCAACAAGCAATACTTTCTTCCTCCAAGACTATCAAATGATGGTGGCCCAAACAGATCCATGTGAAGGAGCTCCAAGGGTCTCTTTGAGTATATGATAGTCGTGGGAGGGTGAAACCTTCTCATGAAGCTTTCCTTCAACACAAACCTTTGCAAGCACGGTCTTTGGCAAAACTAACATTTGTTAGTCCACGGACATGGTCCCCTTGAGAAGACTTTGCAAAGATCTCATATTGACATGGGCTAAGCGGCGATGCCAAAGCCATCCCACGTCAACTTTAGTCATTAGGCATGTCGCGGTCTTAGTGGGTCGCTCGAAAAGTTAATCACATAGAGACCGTTTTCGACATGCCCAACAAAGGCTACTTTAATAGTCTTGCTCCACAAGAGGGCCACGGTATCAATGTCAAAGAAAGTAGCAAAACCCATGACTGCAAGTTGTGAGCGGAAAGCAAATTGTATGCAAGGGACTCAACAAGCATGACTTTCTCGATCGTAAGATCATGAGAAATGACAACCTTGCGAGACCCAATACCTTAGAATGTGATGCATCACCCCACTCGACATCGGTGGGCATAGATGGTATCTCTTGCGTCCTCCACCATGTCCTTGCTCCGGTCAAATGATTTGTTGCTCGATGTCGAGCAACCATGATCCCCACCGGAAGCAAACCCTACAAGAGATCAATGCTTGGTTTTAGGTACCCATTTGGTAATGGGTCCTTTGATGTTAATAACGAGGTCTTAGGAACCCAAATAGACCATTCAATGTACTCATAAGAAGAACCAACAAATTTAGCATAAACATGCCCATCACTATGCGGCACAACACATAAGAGGGTTAAAGTAAATCGGCTATGTTCATGGGGATAGCGTTGTCCTTCTTGACATTGCCACCCTTTGCAGTTCTTCTTCTTCTTGGAAGCACCCTCTCCCTCCCTCACAAAAGTTTGCTTGAGAGGGGAGGTTGTAGTCTTGTCATTCTTCTTCTTGCTCTTAGGCTTGGCGCGAACCCAATCCCTTCCTTGGCCACAACTTCCTTTTGATTACTCAAAAGGTCGTTAAGTTCTTCTCACCTTGAATGCATGTGACAAGGCCCTTTTCAAGTTGCTCCTTCAACTTAGCATTCTCCTCAACAAGATGCACATGCTCACAACAAGGGTTAGTAGCATCTGGATTATCAATCAATATTATATAAGGAAGGTGGCTTTCTCCTTGGTTAGCTTCACTTGGAGTTGATCATGAGACTCTTTGAGACTAGCATGAGCACCCTTCAAGACTTTGTGAGCCTTGTCAAGAGTGTCAAAGTCCTCGTTGAGTCTAGCAAGATCAACTCCAAGCTTTGCCTTCTCGAACTAAGCACACGAGACACAACAAGAGCATGATCAAGGTCTTTCTTTAATTTAAGCGTGATCATCGTTGTGTGACTCCTCAAGAGCCAAGCGAAGACCACGCTCCTCCTCAAGAGCATTGGTGTAACACCACGGATGTAAACTTCCCTTTTGGGCAATATATCATTTTGACCTCATCCAAGTCTTGTGGGTTTTTGTCATGCTTGGCTTCATGTTGTTTGGTTATGTGGGTTTTTGCTCTTTTCTTGTTTTGCTCCTTTTACCATATTGCATTTGTGCCTCTTGTCATCTTGCATTCCATTCTTATCATGTGTTTGTGGTGTTCTCCCACATGTTATGTTGTGCATGTGCCTTTCTCATTTTTGCATTACCATCTCCTCCTTCCCTCTACTTCTTTCCTTTTCAAGTGCTTTATATTTCCTTTCTAAATTAATGTTCATCTTCTCCCTGCTAATCTTGCTCTTTGCATTAAACCTCTCTGCCAAATATCTCCTCATTTGAAGTTGTTATGGTCAGGTTCAAAAATGGCACAAGTTTGAAATATTTCCAAACTTGTCTTATTTTTCTACCTCTAAAAATGTCCATTACAATTTATTAAAATTGTGGAAAATTCCAGGAGTTTGGGGATATTTTCCTTTCACTCAAACTCTTTTCATTTCTTTCTGTACTTTCTTTTCTCTTCCTTTTGTTTTAAAAAAAGGAAAAAGAGAGGAAGCAAAGCAGCAGCAGTGGCAGCCAGCTAAGCCTCTCCACAGGCCCGGCCACTCCGAGCAGCCCAGCTCCCTCAGCCCCGCAGCCCGAGCGAGCGCGCCAGCCCGCTCGCCTCCTCTGCCTTGCGCACCCTTGCCGCACTTACCCCGCTAGATCCCGTCCACGTGGGCCGCGTCGGCCCCTTTGGCAGCGTCGGCGCTGTGCTTTTCACCCACCTTTCCTTCTCCTCTCGCCATCGCCAGGGACCCGAGCACGCGGGGGCGTGAGCTCGACCCGTCGCCTAGCCCCTACTTATCCCTCTCGCGTCCAACGAACCCTAGGGTTCCCTCTCCCTCTCGCCGCCGCCCGCCGAGTAAGGGATCCTGGGTTCGCCGCCCGCTCCATCCGGCGCATGTCCGAGCGCGCCTCGTCGCGGCGTGCTCTCCGGCCACCCCAACCATCCGTACCGTGTCCTTCTTCTTCCTCGTCGTCGACTTCGTCCCACGGCGTCGACTCTGAGGGCCGGATCGCCAAGTTCGTCGGCGCCCTGTTCTGTCTTCTTCTCGTCCGAAACCGGCGAAGTTGAACCACGACGCCTTCGCCATCAGCCCGTCTCCGTCGCCGATTTCTTGTCCTAGGGTAAGGAGGTACAATCTACTTCCTCCCTGCTCCTTCCTGTCGTCGCTAGATCTCCATAGAGTAGGGTCCGGGCCGTGTCCTTGCCGCGCTCGGCGTGCTCCGGCGTGTTTGTAGTTTTGGGTTCAGAGTAGTGCAACCGCGCGCGTGGATGCCACGATTCCCGCTCGGGCTTGTCCCTTCATGTTCTGTGGTGCCTCTCGTGCGTACCCGGTGCATGCAGGCGCGAGCCAGTAACCGCCGTTGCCTCGCCCGGCATCGTCGGTTTTCCTCTCTGTTCTTAGGTCCGGCCTGTTAGTTGGTCAAGTAGCTAGCGTTCTGATCCTACCGACTCCCCTAGCCTAGCCGAGCTGGTTTGACCCCGCTCTCTCACTGCTTGGCGACACAGGTTGAACCCAGTAGCGCCTCCCCCTTTTATTCTCTGTTTTCGCTCTTTCTCGGTTCGTTCTCCTCTGCGATAGCAGATAGTTAAGGCCCGAGGCCTTCCTCTGTCGTCGCCGCCGCCCAGCCAGTGGTAGCGAGGCGGGGTTCCAACAGGGAGACCGGGTTGAATCCCCAGGTGGATTTCTTCCCCTTTTTATACCACTTCGCCCTTGTCTCTATGACAAGTGGGGCCCTCTGTCGACCTCTCGGCGCCCTCCTCCTTCTTATTTTTTCCCTTACCCCCGTTTCCATTTCTGGTTTGTTCCTTGTCTGTTTTAGGCAAGTCCATTTGGACATTTCCAAATCTGAAATTGCCATTTACATTAACTTCCGGTTTAGGCAGGTTTTGACTTAATGCTTTTGTGATGATTTCTCTCGGTAACCCTAACATATTATATATGTTTTGGGGTGAAAAATCCCACCAACTCAGTGGTGGCATTAGTTTCTACATTTGGGCAAGTTTATGATCATGTCTTATTGCATCATGTTTATGTGTTGTCTTTCTTGGGCATATTTCATTGCTTTATGTTATGATGTAGTTTGCACCGTGCATGGCTTTGTTCATCATCTTTGTTATGTAGGTTTTCTCGCCATTCTTGTTTTGCTCGCCATATCCAACCCGTGCATCCTATTCGGTGATCTCTATATCGATTTCTAACGAAATCATCTCATCTTTCGATGGCATGCTTGGTTTGCCAAGATGATGCCTGGTTTTCCATTACCTTCGGGCGCACCTAAGCATTGCATATCCCATCACGCATATCATGTCATGTTTTGCATCATGTTGATTGTGCTTTGCACCGTGATTTCTTGTGGTTCCTTGTTTGTGTTGTTGTTTTGGGTAGGCGGGAGGCAGTGCGTGAGCGAGGAACCTGTTGAGAACGTTTTGAGGATCAAGCTTTCGACAACTCGAGAACATTGCGAGCAAGATGATCATACCCTCGAAATCACTTCTATCTTTGCTATGCTAGTTGCTCGCTCTTTTGCTATGCTTATGCTGCGATGCCTACCACTTGCTATGTCATGCCACCCATATTGCCATGTCAGCCCTAACCATCCTTTTCCTAGCAAACCGTTGATTGGCTATGTTACCGCTTTGCTCAGCCCTCTTATAGAGTTGTTAGTTGCGGTGAAGCTGAAGTTTGTTCCTTGTTGGAACATGGAGATGTTGTTCCTCTTTGGAACATGTTTACTTGTTGGGGATATCACAATATATAAATATATCTGCTATGTTTAATACATCTATATACTTGGTAAAGGGTGGAAGGCTCGGCCTTATGCAGTGTTTTGTTCCCTCTTGCCACCTAGTTTCCGTCATACGGTGTTATGTTCCTTGATTTTGCGTTCCTTACGGTTGGGTGATTTATGGGACCCCTTGACGGTTTGCTTTGAATAAGACTCGTCCGCCAAGGCCCAACATTGGTTTTACCATTTGCCACCTAAGCCTTTTCCCCGGGTTTCGCGAGCGGGTCATCTTATTTTAAACCCGGGCGGTGCTCCTTGACGTTGGTCCAAACTAAGCACCGTGCGGGACCATTCCTTGGCAACATGGATTCGTCGGTTCTGTCGCTTAGCTTATCCGTGTGTGCGAGAGCGAGATATGTGCAGCTCCTATCGGGATTTGTCGGCACGGTCGGGTGGTCTTCTGGTCTTGTTTTATTCTTTGTCGAAATGTCTTGTAGTCAGGATTCGAGATTGATCGGGTCTTCCGGTAGAAGGAATAATCCTTCGTTGACCGTGAGAGCTTATAATGGGCTAAGTTGGGACACCCTGCAGGTAATATCTTTGAAAGCCGTGCCCGATTTATGAGGCAGATGGGAATTTGTTAATGTCGGTTGTAGAAAACCTAAAGTTGACCTCAATAAAATACACATCAACCGCGTGTGTAACCGTGATGGTCTTTCTCGGTGAGTCCGGGAAGTGAACAGTGTTGGAGTTATGTCGGCGTAAGTAGTTCGGGATCACTTCTTGATCACTACTAGCTTCACGACCGTGCTTTGCTCCTCTTCTCGCTCTCTTTTGCGATGTAGCCACCATATATGCTAGTCGCTTGCTGCAGCTCCACTTTACTACTCTGTCCTTCCTATAAGCTTAAATAGTCTTGATCTCGCATGGTGTGAGATTCTTTGAGTCCCGTGACTCACGGATACTTCAAAACAGTTGCGAGGTTCGATGAGGCGGTCAGGTGATTCCACGAGCTCAAGTGGGAGTTCGACGAGGGCGTGGTCGTTACTATGTGTCTTTTCGGATGATCAGTAGTGGTGCCCGGTTGGGACGATTCGAGGATCTGTGTTAGCATTTGGGGTATCTTCTTTTATTTTGGTTCCGTAGTCGGACCTTGAGTGTACTCTGAATGATGTATGTTTAATTATGTCTTTGTGTGAAGTGGCATTGTAAGCCAACTATGTTTCTTTCCTTAACTATTACATGGGTTGTGTGAAGATTACCTCACTTGCGACATTGCTTTCAATGCGGTTATGCCTCTAAGTCGTGCCTCGACACGTGGGAGATATAACCGCATCGAAGCGTTACAAGTTGGTAATCGAGCCTTCCCGACTTAAGAGCCCCTACTTGATTGTTTCTTGGCGTTGTTGAGTCTAGAATGGAAAATGTTTTGAGTCTTAGGATTATATATATCGGAGTAGGATTCTTTTTACTTCCCGGTCCTTCATAAGCTCTGTGAGGTATTACGGCGTAGAGTTTTGACTCTTCTCTTCTCAAATTTCACTAAAAATTTTTTTAGGATCACGTGGGTATCTTGGAATCGTTCGATGGTTTTGTGGCGAGAACATTGTTCTTGGTGCCTCGACATTTAGGGGTTGTGGCGGTGTCCGGGGAGTTGAGCTCCGAGGTGTTGTCGTCACAATTTTATCGTTGCGATTCTGGAATACGAGTTTTGCCGACATCGAAATCTCTTTTGTGCAGTTGTTGGTGAGATAACCCGATAGCCCGATCTTTGTGGCGAGTCGGGAATATTGCCATGACTTGCATAACGGATGTTTTTGAAGGTCGAGGTACCACGATTTCGAGGATTTCTTGGTTATGTGTTGACGGATGGATCAATTGGATCTAGGTTTTGTTAGTTTGGGTGATATATTTTGTGTCCCTGTATCCCCAACACCAGATTGCATAACCAGAAAGTTTGGGAGTTTATAGGTGGGAATTCTAGTAGCTTACGGGATATTCTTTCCGACGGATGTATGATTTGAGATTGGGGTTCAACGTCTTGGTCCGCCCATTCACGGTCGATTCTGATGGTGCGAGGCGTCTTAAAGAATCCTTGGCTATGCTGATTCGGGGCGTCTTGTTAGTCATTCGTGGCGTCCGCTATCGTCGTGTCCGTGTGGGCCCCACCATGAACACTTTGGCGAAATCTCTATCATGTGTTTGTTCGGCTCATTCTAGAAGACAACCTTTTGTTTTCGAGTTAATGGATGTGTGATGATTAACTTTGGAATTCATTCGTTCATTCTTGTTGAATGTTTATTGTGAAGACTATATGTTGCAATTTCTATCCGTTGATTCTACTTATCTTTTGTCTATCAAAGGACTAACGGATGTCACCCTCTTGAGGATGGCTCCGCCAACAGCGTCGAATCCGGATCGCAATGATGGGGATCGATCGAATCCTCCAGGACTGCCCTTTGCTGCGGCACTAAAGCGATAATCTTGCTCCAAACACGGTAGTACGTGCGAGGTCCGCAGTAATACCGTGGTTGAAGTATAACTTTAGTGCCGCCTGAGCATGATAGTACCGCACCCGTAGGGCGATAGTATCGCGCCATATGGGCGGTAGTACCGCGTCGCAGCGGATCCAACAATCGATTTGAATCTGAAAAGAACCGCGAAACAACGGCGGTGCTACAGTGATCAGATCTAGCGCATTACAACAATACACATATAAATCCTATGCAATACTACACTCCTTCATCATATTCTTGCAGAGATTAGGCCCATCAATCTCAAGAACACACAAGCCTCCCCCAAATCCTAGAAATGCCAAACACCATCAATAAGGAGAGGGTGGGGAAAACACGGGTCCATAGCAAGAGCACGTGGTGAGAGCGATCCCACGGTCGGAATCATGGGAGGGCAGCGGTGGAGAGATCCGGCGAGAGACGCGGCTCCGTTCTTGAGCAAGGAGAGAAGGAGGCGGCGTGGGGAGAAGGCAGCGAATGGGTATGGGAGTTAGAACTCCCTGCCCGTCCTTATCCAGCGCCTTGAACCGTCATGATAGTACCGCGTATCATCGCGGTAGTAGCGCTCGAGCGGAAGTTCCGCACCGAGGCGGTAGTACCGCTCAACCGGCAGCAGTAAAAATTACTGCCGTGAGGTTGCGGTGTATGCCGATGCTCCATAGCGGTAGTACCATGGCAGGCTGCGGTAGTACCGCAGCTGGCATGATAGTACCGTGAATCTCAAGTCACCGCGAGGTTTCAAAAATGAAAAGAGGGCCTTTGCAAGAAACTTTTTTCACACAAGAAACCACAAACTCTAGCACAAACCAGAGGCAAAAGACAACAAGAAACCACCAAGCGACAAGGACTCTCAAGGAGAGAGGTCGGTGGCGAAGCCACCTATGTTTGAGTGGAATGGTATAACACCATGAAGAATTATCCTTGGGCCCATGACCAAAACTCGTCTTTGGAACACAAGTACCATCAAAAATGGCTAATGTGAAAGAGGTGATCGATTTATGCATAATGGGGGGAAGGATAGTTCATTGAGAGAACAACACTCCCCCTATGTCCATGCCTACACCTAAACTAGACAACAAGTTGAGTGTGGTGGGGAGTGCACGGGCTCAAGTCACATTGCTCAAATCAATGATATTTAGCTCATGCCTTAACTCGCGAAATCTTGCTTCATCTAAGGGCTTCGTGAATATATCTGCAAGGTTATACTGAGTGTTGACATACTTGAGCTTGATCTCTCCTCGCCTAATGTGATCCCGGATGAAATGATACCGAATCTTGATGTGCTTCGTCTTGAAGTGTTGCACCGGGTTGAGAGAAATCTTGATGGCACTTTCATTATCACACCAAAGAGGCACTTTGTCACAAATGACACCGTACTCCTTTAAAGTTTGCCTCATCCATAGGAGTTGAGCACAACAACTACCGGCCGCCACATATTCCGCTTCGTGGGCGAGAGAGACACAACTTTGCTTCTTGGAAGACCAACTTACCAAGGAGCAACCAAGAAATTGGCACCCTCGGAAGTGGACTTCCTATCCACTTTGTCTCCGCCCAATCGAATCCGTAAATCCTTCAAGCTTGAAGTTTGCTCCTCTTGGGTACCATAAGCCAAAGTTTGGGGTATGAGCCAAATATCGAAAGATTCGCTTGACCGCCACATAGTGACTTTCCTTCGGTGCGGCTTGAAACCGTGCACACATTCCCACACTCAACATGATATCCGGTCTAGATGCACAAAGGTAAAGCAAGGATCCAATCATGGAGCGATATACCTTTTGATCCACCGCTTTACCATTGGGATCAATGTCAAGATGGCACTTGGTGGGTATTGGTGTAGTAGCCGGCTTGACATCACTTAGCTTGAATCTTTTGAGCATGTCTTGAGTGTATTTGGCTTGGTTGATGAAGGTTCCTTCTCTTCTTTGTTTGATATCGAAACCAAGGAAGAACTTCAACTCTCCCATCGAAGACATCTTGAACTTGGAGGTCATGAGAGCGGCAAATTCCTCATTGAAAGCTTTGTTAGGAGAACCAAAGATAATATCATCAACATATAGTTGGCAAACAAACAACTCCCCATTGACCTTCTTAGTAAAAAGAGTGGGATTGATTTGCCCCACTTCAAAACCACGATCTTGTAACAACTCGGTAAGGTGGTCATACCACGCACGTGGGGCTTGTTTAATGCCATAGAGTGCCTTATCGAGTTGATACACATGATCCGGGAAGTAGGGGTCCTCGAACCCGGGGGGTTGCTTTACATAGACCAACTCATTAATGGGACCATTAAGAAAAGCACTTTTTACATCCATTTGTTGCAACTTAAAGTTGTGATGGGAAGCATAAGCAATCAACAAACGAATGGATTCAAGATGAGCAACGGGAGCAAAGGTTTCACCATAGTCGATACCCTCGACTTGGGAGTAGCCTTGTGCTACCAATCTTGCCTTGTTGCGAATGATGTTCCCATGAGCATCTTGCTTGTTCTTGAAAATCCACTTGGTTCCAATGGCGTTGTGGTTCTCCGATGGCCTTGGCACCAATCTCCACACCTTGTTGTACTCGAAGTTGTTGAGTTCTTCATGCATGGCATTGAGCCAATCCGAGTCTTGGCGCCTCATAGACCTTTTGAGGTTCAACACAAGAGACAAACGCGTGATGTTCACAATAGTTTGCCAATTGTCTCGAGTGCTTACCCCTTTTCTTAGGCTTCCAACCACATCCTCCATGAGATGGCCTTTGGTGGTGAGTTTGGAAGCAATCTTGGCGACACGACGCTCTAATTCCTCCTCGGAGGTGAGATGAGGAGGGTCACTTGATCATCTTGGCGCCGTCTTGAGCATGATCTTCATCTTGAGCATGCTCGGGAGAGAACTTGACCTTGGGCATCATTTGAGGTGATATCATCGTCTTGAGCACGATCTTGCCCTTGGTCTTGTTCATGAGGTTGAGGGCCTTCACTTTGTTCTTGAGCGTGTGGGCCTTGGATTGGTGATGGCTCCACTTGAGTGGAGCATTGTCCTTCTCCTTCGGCCACAAGGGGTTCCTCAATGGGTAGGATAAAGCCAACTCCCATTCTTCTTATGGCTTGGGGAGGAATTTCATCACCTACATCACAAGTGCCACTTTGCTCCACTTGGGAGCCGTTATTCTCATCAAACTCCATGTTATACATCTCCTCCATAAGTCCCGAGGATTTATTGAGGACATGGTAAGCATGAGAGTTTGTAGCATAACCAACAAATATGCCCTCATGAGCTCTAGCTTCAAATTTAGACAAACGAACACCTTTCTTGAGAATGAAACACTTACACCCGAACACCCGGAAGTACTTGAGGTTGGGCTTGTTGCCGGTGAGTATCTCATAAGGAGTCTTGTTCAAGCCTTTGCGGAGATAGAGCCGATTGGATGCATGACAAGCGGTGTTGATGGCTTCGGCCCAAAAGTTGTATGGAGACTTGAACTCCGCCATCATGGTCCTTGCCGCATCCATCTACGTCCGGTTCTTTCTCTCCGCAACACCATTTTGTTGAGGGGTATATGGTGCAGAATACTGATGCTTGATTCCCTCATCACTAAGAAACTCATCCAAGGTGTAGTTCTTGAACTCGGTGCCATTGTCACTTCTTATAGTCAAGATCTTTGCATTATGTTGACGTTGAGCTTCATTTGCAAAGTCGATGACGGTTTGTTGAGTCTCACTCTTCCTCTTGAAGAAATATACCCAAGTGTATCTCGAATAGTCATCCACAATCAACAAGCAATACTTTCTTCCTCCAAGACTATCAAATGATGGTGGCCCAAACAGATCCATGTGAAGGAGCTCCAAGGGTCTCTTTGAGTATATGATAGTCGTGGGAGGTGAAACCTTCTCATGAAGCTTTCCTTCAACACAAGCACTTGCAAGCACGGTCTTTGGCAAAACTAACATTTGTTAGTCCACGGACATGGTCCCCCTTGAGAAGACTTTGCAAAGATCTCATATTGACATGGGCTAAACGGCGATGCCAAAGCCATCCCACGTCAACTTTAGTCATTAGGCATGTCGCGGTCTTAGTGGGTCGCTCGAAAAGTTAATCACATAGAGACCGTTTTCGACATGCCCAACAAAGGCTACTTTAATAGTCTTGCTCCACAAGAGGGCCACGGTATCAATGTCAAAGAAAGTAGCAAAACCCATGACTGCAAGTTGTGAGCGGAAAGCAAATTGTATGCAAGGGACTCAACAAGCATGACTTTCTCGATCGTAAGATCATGAGAAATGACAACCTTGCGAGACCCAATACCTTAGAATGTGATGCATCACCCCACTCGACATCGGTGGGCATAGATGGTATCTCTTGCGTCCTCCACCATGTCCTTGCTCCGGTCAAATGATTTGTTGCTCGATGATCGAGCAACCATGATCCCCACCGAAGCAAACCCCTACAAGAGATCAATGCTTGGTTTTAGGTACCCATTTGGTAATGGGTCCTTTGATGTTAATAACGAGGGTCTTAGGAACCCAAATAGACCATTCAATGTACTCATAAGAAGAACCAACAAATTTAGCATAAACATGCCCATCACTAGCACGGCACAACACATAAGAGGGTTAAAGTCGTCGGCTATGTTCATGGGGATGACGTTGTCCTTCTTGACATTGCCACCCTTTGCACGGTTCTTCTTCTTCTTGGAAGCACCCTCTCCCTCCCTCACAAAAGTTTGCTTGAGAGGGGGAGGTTGCTTGGTCTTGTCATTCTTCTTCTTGCTCTTAGGCTTGGGCGCGAACCCAATCCCTTCCTTGGCCACAACTTCCTTTTGATTACTCAAAAGGTCGTTAAGGTTCTTCTCACCTTGAATGCATGTGACAAGGCCCTTTTCAAGTTGCTCCTTCAACTTAGCATTCTCCTCAACAAGATGCACATGCTCACAACAAGGGTTAGTAGCATCTGGATTATCAATCAATATTATATAAGGAAAGGTGGCTTTCTCCTTGGTTAGCTTCACTTGGAGTTGATCATGAGACTCTTTGAGACTAGCATGAGCACCCTTCAAGACTTTGTGAGCCTTGTCAAGAGTGTCAAAGTCCTCGTTGAGTCTAGCAAGATCAACTCCAAGCTTTGCCTTCTCAGAACTAAGCACACGAGACACAACAAGAGCATGATCAAGGTCTTTCTTTAATTTAGCGTGATCATCGTTGTGTGACTCCTCAAGAGCCAAACGAAGACCACGCTCCTCCTCAAGAGCATTGGTGTAACACCCTGGATGTAAACTTCCCCTTTTGGGCAATATATCATTTTGACCTCATCCAAGTCTTGTGGGTTTTTGTCATGCTTGGCTTCATGTTGTTTGGTTATGTGGGTTTTTGCTCTTTTCTTGTTTTGCTCCTTTTACCATATTGCATTTGTGCCTCTTGTCATCTTGCATTCCATTCTTATCATGTGTTTGTGGTGTTCTCCCACATGTTATGTTGTGCATGTGCCTTTCTCATTTTTGCATTACCATCTCCTCCTTCCCTCTACTTCTTTCCTTTTCAAGTGCTTTATATTTCCTTTCTAAATTAATGTTCATCTTCTCCCTGCTAATCTTGCTCTTTGCATTAAACCTCTCTGCCAAATATCTCCTCATTTGAAGTTGTTATGGTCAGGTTCAAAAATGGCACAAGTTTGAAATATTTCCAAACTTGTCTTATTTTTCTACCTCTAAAAATGTCCATTACAATTTATTAAAATTGTGGAAAATTCCAGGAGTTTGGGGATATTTTCCTTTCACTCAAACTCTTTTCATTTCTTTCTGTACTTTCTTTTCTCTTCCTTTTGTTTTAAAAAAGGAAAAGAGAGGAAGCAAAGCAGCAGTGGCAGCCAGCTAAGCCTCTCCACAGGCCCGGCCACTCCGAGCCGGCCCAGCTCCC
Source organism: Aegilops longissima (assembly GCA_021605205.1). NCBI lineage: Eukaryota > Viridiplantae > Streptophyta > Magnoliopsida > Poales > Poaceae > Aegilops > Aegilops longissima. The sequence goes on along the minus strand of CM038677.1, from coordinate 553,428,208 downwards.
CTCAGCCCCGCAGCCCAGAGAGCGAGCGCGCCAGCCCGCTCGCCTCTCCTCCTGCCTTCGCGCACCCACAGCCGCACTTACCCCCGCTAGATCCCGTCCACGTGGACGCGTCGGCCCCGCCTGGCAGCGTCAGCGCTGTGCTTTTCACCCACCTTTCCTTCTCCTCTCGCCATCGCCATGGGGACCCCGGAGCACGAGGGAGCGTGAGCTCGACCCCGTCGCCTAGCCCCCTACTTATCCCCTCTCCGCGTCCAACCGAACCCTAGGGTTCCCTCTCTCTCGCCGCCGCCAGTAAAGGGATCACCAAGTTCGCCGCCCGCTCCATCCGGAAAGATCTCGAGAGCGCCTCGTCGCCGGCGTGCTCTCCGCCACCCCAACCATCCGTCACGTGTCCTTCTTCTTCCTCGTCGTCGACTTCGCCCACGGCGTCGACTCTGAGGCCCGGATCGCCAAGTTCGTCGGCGCCCTGTTCTGTCTTCTTCTCGCCCAGAAACCGGCGAAGTTCAGAGCACGACTTCGCCATCAGCCCGTCTCCGTCGCCGATTTCTTGTCCTAGGGTAAGGAGGTATAATCTACTTCCTCCTGCTCCTTCCTGTCGTCGCTAGATCTCCATAGAGTAGGGTCCGGCCGTGTCCTTGCTGCGCTCGGCGTGCTCGGCGTGTTTGTAGTTTTGGGTTGAGTAGTGCAACTGCTGCGTGGATGCCACGATTCCCGCTCGGGCTTGTCCCTTCATGTTCCTGTGGTGCCTCTCGTGCGTACCCAGTCTGTACGAGGGCGCAGAGCCCTGTAGCCGCTGTTGCCTCGCCGGCATCGTCGGTTTTCCTCTCTGTTCTTAGGTCCGGCCTGTTAGTTGGTCAAGTAGCTAGCGTTCCTGATCCTACCGACTCCCCTAGCCTAGCCGAGCTGGTTTGACCCCCGCTCTCTCACCGCGGCGACCTGGGTTCGAACCCCAGGCGCGCCTCCCCCCTTTTTATTCTCTGTTTTCGCTCTTTCTCCGGTTCGTTCTCCTCTGCAGTAGCAGTAGTTAAGGCCCCGAGGCCTTCCTCTGTCAGTCGCCGCCGCCCAGCCCAGTGGTAGCAGGGGCAGGGTTCCAACGGGGAGACCCGGGTTCGAATCCCCCCCGAGGCTGGATTTCTTCCCCCTTTTTATACCACTTCGCCACTGTCTCTATGACAGTAGGGCCACCCTGTCAGCCTCTCAGCGCCCTCCTCCCTTCTTATTTTTTTTCCTTACCCCACGTTTCCATTTCTGGTTTGTTCCCTTGTCTGTTTTAGGCAAGTCCATTTCTGGACATTTCCAAATCTGGAAATTGCCATTTCTGTTAACTTCCAGTTTAGGCAGGTTTTGACTTAATGCTTTTGTGATGATTTCTCTACGGTAACCCTAACATATTATATATGTTTTTGGGGTAGAAAAATCCCACCAACTCAGTGGTGGCATTAGTTTCTACATTTGGGCAAGTTTATGATCATGTCTTATTGCATCATGTTTATGTGTTGTCTTTCTTGGGCATATTTCATTGCTTTATGTTATGATGTAGTTTGCACACGTGCATGGCTTTGTTCATCATGCTGTTATGTAGGTTTTCTCGCCATTCTTGTTTTGCTCGCCATATCCAACCCGTGCATCCTATTCCGGTGATCTCTATATCGATTTCTAACGAAATCATCTCATCTTTCCGATGGCATGCTTGGTTTGCCAAGATGATGCCTGGTTTTCCATTTACCTTCCGGAGCGCACCTAAGCATTGCATATCCCATCACGCATATCATGTCATGTTTTGCATCATGTTGATTGTGCTTTGCACCGTGATTTACTGTGGTTCCTTGTTTGTGTTGTTGTTTTGGGTAGAGCCGGGAGACGAGTACGTGAACGAGGAACCTGTTGAGAACGTTTTCGAGGATCAAGCTTTCGACAACTCTGAGAACATTGCAGGCAAGATGATCATACCCTCGAAATCACTTCTATCTTTGCTATGCTAGTTGCTCGCTCTTTTGCTATGCTTATGCTGCGATGCCTACCACTTGCTATGTCATGCCACCCATATTGCCATGTCAGCCCCTAACCATCCTTTTCCTAGCAAACCGTTGATTGGCTATGTTACCGCTTTGCTCAGCCCTCTTATAGAGTTGTTAGTTGCAGGTGAAGCTGAAGTTTGTTCCGTGTTGGAACATGGAGATGTTGTTCCTCTTTGGAACATGTTTACTTGTTGGGGATATCACAATATATAAATATATCTGCTATGTTTAATACATCTATATACTTGGTAAAGGGTGGAAGGCTCGGCCTTATGCAGTGTTTTGTTCCACTCTTGCCACCCTAGTTTCCGTCATACCGTGTTATGTTCCTTGATTTTGCGTTCCTTACGGTTGGGTGATTTATGGGACCCCTTGACAGTTTGCTTTGAATAAGACTCGCCCAAAGAAGGCCCAACATTGGTTTTACCATTTGCCACCTAAGCCTTTTCCCCGGGTTTCGCGAGCCCGAGGGTCATCTTATTTTAAACCCGGGCCGTGCTCCTTGAGCGTTGGTCCAAACTAGAGCACCGTATGGGACCATTCCTTGGCAACATGGATTACGTCGGTTCTCAGACGCTTAGCTTATCCGGTGTGCCGAGAGCGAGATATGTGCAGCTCCTATCGGGATTTGTCGGCACAATCGGGTGGTCTTGCTGGTCTTGTTTTATTGCTGTCGAAATGTCTTGTAGTCCGGGATTCGAGATTGATCGGGTCTTCCGGTAGAAGGAATAATCCTTCGTTGACCGTGAGAGCTTATAATGGGCTAAGTTGGGACACCCTGCAGGTAATATCTTTCAAAGCCGTGCCCATGGTTATGAGGCAGATGGGAATTTGTTAATGTCGGTTGTAGAAAACCTAAAGTTGACCTCAATAAAATACACATCAACGGCGTGTGTAACCGTGATGGTCTTTTCTCGGAGTCCGGGAAGTGAACACGGTGTTGGAGTTATGTCCGACGTAAGTAGTTCAGATCACTTCTTGATCACTACTAGCTTCACGACCGTGCTTTGCTCCTCTTCTCGCTCTCTTTTGCGATGTAGCCACCATATATGCTAGTAAACTGCTGCAGCTCCACTTTACTACTCTGTCCTTCCTATAAGCTTAAATAGTCTTGATCTGCGGGTGTGAGATTGCTGAGTCCCGTGACTCACAGATACTTCCAAAACAGTTGCGAGGTTCCGATGAGGCGTCAGGTGATTCCACCGAGCTCAAGTGGGAGTTCGACGAGGAACGTGGTCGTTACTATGTGTCTTTTCCAGATGATCAGTAGTGGTGCCCAGTTGGGACGATTCGGGGATCTGTGTTAGCATTTGGGGTATCTTCTTTTATTTTGGTTCCGTAGTCGGACCTTGAGTGTACTCTGAATGATGTATGTTTAATTATGTCTTTGTGTGAAGTGGCGATGTAAGCCAACTATGTTTCTTTCCTTAACTATTACATGGGTTGTGTGAAGATTACCTCACTTGCGACATTGCTTTCAATGCGGTTATGCCTCTAAGTCGTGCCTCGACACGGGAGATATAGCCGCATCGAAGCGTTACAAGTTGGTAATCGAGCCTTCCCGACTTAGGAGCCCCTACTTGATTGTTTCTTGACGTTGTTGAGTCTAGAATGGAAAATGTTTTGAGTCTTAGGATTATATATATCGAGAGTAGGATTCTTTTTACTTCCCGGTCCTTCGTCGCTCTGTGAGGTATTCTCGACGAGAGTTTTGACTCTTCTCTTCTCAAATTTCACTAAAAAATTTTTTAGGATCACGTGGGTATCTTGGAATCGTTCGATGGTTTTGTGACGAGAACATTGTTCTTGGTGCCTCGACATTTAGGGGTTGTGGCGGTGTCCCGGGAGTTGAGCTCCGAGGTGTTGTCGTCACAATTTTATCGTTGCAGATTCTCGAATACGAGTTTTGCCGACATCGAAATCTCTTTTGTGCAGTTGTTGGTGAGATAACCTCGATAGCCCGATCTTGTGGAAAAGGGAGTATTGCCATGACTTGCATAACGGATGTTTTTCAAGGTCGAGGTACACGATTTCGAGGATTTCTTGGTTATGTGTTGACGGATGGATACAATGGATCTAGGTTTTGTTAGTTTGGGTGATATATTTTGTGTCCCTGTATCCCCAACACCAGATTGCATAACCGAAAGTTTGGGAGTTTATAGGTGGGAATTCTAGTAGCTTACGGGATATTCTTTCCGGCGGATGTATGATTTGAGATTGGGGTTCAACGTCTAGTGGTCCGCCCATTCACGGTCGATTACTGATGGTCGCGAGACGTCTTAAAGAATCCTTGGCTATGCTGATTCGGGGCGTCTTGTTAGTCATTCGTGACGTCCGCTATACGTCGTGTCCGTGTGGGCCCCACCATGAACACTTTGGGCTAAATCTCTATCATGTGTTTGTTCCGGCTCATTCTAGAAGACAACCTTTTGTTTTCAGTTAATGGATGTGTGATGATTAACTTTGGAATTCATTCGTTCATTCTTGTTGAATGTTTATTGTGAAGACTATATGTTGCAATTTCTATCCGTTGATTCTACTTATCTTTTGTCTATCAAAGGACTAACGGATGTCACCCTCTTCAGATGGCTCCGCCAACGCAGCGTCGAATCCGGATCGCAATGATGGGGATCGGTCGAATCCTCCACCTCCACCTCCGCCTCCAGAGGCACGGCAAGCTATCATGGCAGCCACCAATGCCAATGCTCGATGATTTTGCAGCTCTTGCAAGAACGTACTCGAGGGCAAGGCAATCAAGGCAATCAAGGCAATCAAGGTCAAGGCAACAATCAGCCACACTTTGCTACTCTCGATCGGTTCCTCGCTAATCAGCGAAGTCTTTCGGTTTACGTGTTGAGGCAACAGACGGACGACGATTGGTTAGTGGACATCTGCAAGCACTTTGATGTAGCAATGTCGGACACGAGGACTTTGTCAAGTTTGCATCGTTTCAACTCAAGGATCAAGCTGCTGAGTGGTACCAACAATACAAAGATTCCAGAGGAGGGCGTGTCATTACTCGGGATGAGTTCCGCGTGATTTCGAGCTCATACATTCGAAGAGTGTTGTTGAGAGCAAGCGTGAGGAGTTCCGCAATCTCAAGCAAGGCACCATGTCTGTCTATCAATACAATATCCAGTTCGAGCTTCGCTCGTTTTGCTAAGCAAGATGTACCGATGAAAGGAGTATGATCTATCGGTTCGGAGGTGGTCCGAGAGAAGATCTGCAATTACCTCTTGTGCTGTTTGAGCGAGATAAGTATGATGATTTCTACAACATGGCACTCAAGCAAGAAGCGGCTCAGCTCAAATGCGAGGCTTCTAAGAAGAGAATCGGGGATGCAGTTCAGTCCTCCTCGTCCTCTCAAGTGGCAGCCAAGCAGCGAAGTTTTACCTGCCCCTCCTCCGTTCCGTCGGCCTTACCAATGAGAAGAACTCGGTGGCCGTGGATCTTCCCACCCACCCAACCCAAGCTATCGAACAAGTCTAATGCTCAAGCTCCAAGGTCAAGTGCTCCTTACCACCGTCCGCTCTCGAGGTCACTTGCAACAAGTGTCGCAGAAGGGTCACTATCTGAACAAGTGCTTCAACAGAGGCGTCTTCCGCCTCCTCCTCTGTGAAATCTTCCGGCAATGCGGTGGTCAAGCATAATCCCAAGTCTGCAAGGGTGAACATGATGAATGCAGCTCAAGCGGAGGATTCTTCCGATGTGATCATGGGTAATCTTCGATTAATGATATTCTGCAAAAGTCTTATTTGATCTTGGTGCATCGCATTGTTTCATGTCTAGATCTTTTGTTGCAAAGCATGATTTCATTTCGGAAATGTTGGAAAAACCCTTGGGAGTTGTTTCTCCAGCCTCTTCTATGAGGGCTACCACAAGGATTCCGGATGTTTCTATCAAGATGGGTGATTATAGATTTCGGCTAAACCATTTGTTCTTGGTGACTCGGATATTGATCTTATTCTCGGAATGGGTGGCTTTATCAAGACAAAGCTCAGCTTGATTGTGCTGCCAGAGAAATTCAATTGACTCACTCTTCTAATGATGTGATCATTTATGCCTCTCGTGATGAAACCACTCGGTTGTTTTCTCTCAATGAGAAGGGCGAATTGAATGCCATCTCTCAGATTCCAGTCGTTTGTGAGTACCAAGATGTCTTTCGGAAGAGCTTCGGGTATGCCTCCTCATCGGCCGCTTGAGTTCGTTATCGATCTTGAGCCCGCAGCCTTTGAACCCGTTTGCAAGCGTCCATACAAGCTTGGACCTGATGAGCTGAGGGAATTGAAGAAGCAGCTCGATGAACAAGAGCGTCTGGGTTTGATCAGACCGAGTTCATCTCCTTGGGGTTGTGGTGTTCTTTTTGTCCGGAAGAAGGATGGCACGGACCGACTTTGCGTCGATTACCGTCCATTGAATAAGAAGACAATCAAGAACAAGTATCCACTTCCCAACATCAATGAGCTTTTCGAGCAACTCAAAGGTGCTACAGTGTTCTCTAAGCTTGACCTTCGTATGGGGTATCATCAGATTCGCATTCGTGAACAAGATATTCCCAAGACAGCATTCAGAACAAGCTTTGGTTCTTATGAATATCTTGTCATGTCTTTCGGCCTCGTCAATGCTCCTCCAACATTCTCTCGGATGATGAACTTCATATTCAACCCTACACCAATGAATTCGTCTTGGTCTATCTTGATGATATTTTGGTCTTCTCCAAGAATAAGAAGGATCATGCCAAACATTTGCGATTGGTGCTAGACAAGCTCGAGAGAGTATCAATTCTATGCTAAGTTCTCCAAATGTGAATTTTGGCTTGATGAAGTGCTTTATCTTGGTCATATCATCTCGCTAAGGGCATCGCTGTTGATCCCAGAAGGTGTCCGCAATTGTGAATTGGGAACCTCCTCGAATGTCAAGCAGCTCCATGATTTTCTTGGTCTTGCAAGTTATTGCGAAGATTCGTTGAGAACTTCTCCAAGATTGCAAAGCCTCTTTCCAACCTCCTCCGAAGCATGTGAAGTATGTCGGTCTCCCGAGTGTGACGTTGCTTTCAATACCCTCAAAGAGAAACTCGTCACAGCTCTGTCTTGACTCCTCTGATGAATCCAAGCCATATGAAGTTTTACGTGATGCTTCTCTTCAAGGTCTCGGTCTGTGTTAATGCAAGAGAAGAGAGTTGTGGCTTATACCTCTCGCTTGATTGAAGCCCAACGAGAAGAACTACCCCACTCACGATCTTGAGTTGGCGGCGTTGTTCATGCATTGATTACATGGAGACATCTCTTGTTGGGAAGGAAAGTGGACATTTTCACCGATCACAAGAGTCTCAAGTACATCTTCACTCAGCCCAACCTCAACCTCGAGGCAGACTCGATGGGTCGAAATGATTCAAGAGTACAACCCAAGTATTGAGTATACTCGGGCAAAGCCAATGTCATTGCAGATGCTTTGAGCGGGAAAGCTTATCGCACATGATCTAATCCTCAAGCCCTTTCGGCGGATCTCTGTGAATCTTTCCATAAGCTGAATCTTCAAGTTGTTCCTCAAGGCTTTCTTGCCAACCTCATAGTCTCTCCTACTTTGGAAGATCAGATTCGTGAGGCTCAACTTCGGATACCATGGTGAAGAAAGTGAAGCGTGGTATCGACAAGGGCATTTCAAGTACAAGTGCTTCCATGTTGATGACAAAGACACTGTTCTTTGAGGACGGATTGTGGTTCCTAAGGGTGATCGAGAAAAGTCATTATGAACGAGGCTCACAATTCGCTTCTATCCATTCATCCCGAAATGCGAAGATGTACCATGACCTCAAGCAGTCATATTGGTGGACTCGAATGAAGCGAGAAATTGCTCAATTCGTGAATGAGTGTGATGTCTGCAGAAGAGTGAAAGCAGAACACCAAAGACCAGCTGGTCTCCTCCAACCTCTTGCTATTCCTGAATGGAAGTTTGACCATATTGAAATGGACTTCGTGGTGGCTTTCCAAAGTCCAAGCGTGGAAATGATGCTATCTTCGTTGTCATTGACAAGCTTACTAAAGTGGCTCATTTTCTTCCTATCAAAGAATCCATCACTGCAGCTCGGTTGGCGAGCTATACACCTCGAGATTGTCTCCTTGCACGGCATTCCACAAGTGATCTCTTCAGACCGTGGCAGCATCTTTACCTCCAAGTTTTGGGATTCTTTTCAGAAGGCCATGGGCACCAACATTCGTTTCAGCACAGCTTTCCATCCTCAAACAAGTGGCCAAGTCGGCGAGTAAATCAAATTCTTGAAGATATGCTCGGGGCTTGTGTCATTTCTTCGGTATGAAGTGGGAAGATTGTCTTCCATATGCCGAAGTTCTCTTACAACAGCTTCCAAGCGAGTTCGGGCAAGGCCCCATTCGAAATTCTCTATGGCGAGAAAGTGTCGTACTCCTCTCAATTGGTGCGAGACAGGTGAGCGCCAACTTCTTGGCAATGACTTGATCACGAAGCGGAAGAAATGTGCCAAGTCATTCGTGAGAATCTCAAAGCCGCATAATCGCGCGTAAAAACTATTATGATGATAAGCACCGTGATGTGACTTTTGAAATCGGAGACCATGTCTACCTCGCGTCTCTCAATGAAAGGCACTCGCCGCCCGGTATCAAAGGAAGCTTGCCCCTAGATATGTGGGTCCTTTCAAGATCATTGGGAAAAGAGGCGATCTCGCCTATCAACTTGAGCTTCCATCCAACTTTGCAAGCGTGCACGATGTGTTTCACGTGTCACAGCTTCGCAAGTGCTTCAAGACTCTGAACGCACTATCAACTTCAAGAGATTGACCTTCAAGAAGATCTCTCTTATCGTGAGCACCCGTTGCTATTCTTGAAGAAACCGAGCGCAAGACTCGCAACAAGTCAATCAAATTCCTGAAAGTGAAGTGGTCACACCATTCAACCGAGAAGCTACACGGGGCGTGAGGATCACCTCCGTTCTGAGTATCCGGAGTTCTTTCAGTCCTAGATCTCGGGACGAGATCCTCTTGTAGTGGTGGAGTGTTGTAACACCCTGGATGTAAACTTCCCCTTTTGGGCAATATATCATTTTGACCTCATCCAAGTCTTGTGGGTTTTTGTCATGCTTGGCTTCATGTTGTTTGGTTATGTGGGTTTTTGCTCTTTTCTTGTTTTGCTCCTTTTACCATATTGCATTTGTGCCTCTTGTCATCTTGCATTCCATTCTTATCATGTGTTTGTGGTGTTCTCCCACATGTTATGTTGTGCATGTGCCTTTCTCATTTTTGCATTACCATCTCCTCCTTCCCTCTACTTCTTTCCTTTTCAAGTGCTTTATATTTCCTTTCTAAATTAATGTTCATCTTCTCCCTGCTAATCTTGCTCTTTGCATTAAACCTCTCTGCCAAATATCTCCTCATTTGAAGTTGTTATGGTCAGGTTCAAAAATGGCACAAGTTTGAAATATTTCCAAACTTGTCTTATTTTTCTACCTCTAAAAATGTCCATTACAATTTATTAAAATTGTGGAAAATTCCAGGAGTTTGGGGATATTTTCCTTTCACTCAAACTCTTTTCATTTCTTTCTGTACTTTCTTTTCTCTTCCTTTTGTTTTTAAAAAGAAAAAGAGAGGAAGCAGCAGCAGCAGTGGCAGCCCAGCTAAGCCTCTCCACCTGGGCCCCGGCCACTCCGAGCCGGCCCAGCTCCCCTCAGCCCCGCAGCCCAGAGAGCGAGCGCGCCAGCCCGCTCGCCTCTCCTCCTGCCTTCGCGCACCCACAGCCGCACTTACCCCCGCTAGATCCCGTCCACGTGGACGCGTCGGCCCCGCCTGGCAGCGTCAGCGCTGTGCTTTTCACCCACCTTTCCTTCTCCTCTCGCCATCGCCATGGGGACCCCGGAGCACGAGGGAGCGTGAGCTCGACCCCGTCGCCTAGCCCCCTACTTATCCCTCTCTGCGTCCAATGAACCCTAGGGTTCCCTCTCCCTCTCGCCGCCGCGCAGGTAAAGGGATCACCAAGTTCGCCGCCCGCTCCGTCCGGCGCAGCGATCCGAGAGCGCCTCGTCGCGGCGTGCTCTCCGCCACCCCAACCATCCGCATCCGTGTCCTTCTTCTTCCTCGTCGTCGACTTCGTCCCACGACGTCGACACGGGGCCCGGATCGCCAAGTTAAATCGACGCCTGTTCTGTCTTCTTCTCGGCCAGGAAACCCGGCGAAGTTCAGAGCACGACGCCTTCGCCGTCAGCCCGTCTCCGTCGCCGATTTCTTGTCCTAGGGTAAGGAGGTACAATCTACTTCCTCCCTGCTCCTTCCTGTCGTCGCTAGATCTCCATAGAGTAGGGTCCGGGCCGTGTCCTTGCCGCGCTCGGCGTGCTCCGGCGTGTTTGTAGTTTTGGGTTCAGAGTAGTGCAACCGCGCGCGTGGATGCCACGATTCCCGCTCGGGCTTGTCCCTTCATGTTCCTGTGGTGCCTCTCGTGCGTACCCAGTCTGTACGAGGGCGCAGAGCCCTGTAGCCGCCGTTGCCTTGCCGGCATCGTCGGTTTTCCTCTCTGTTCTTAGGTCCGGCCTGTTAGTTGGTCAAGTAGCTAGCGTTCCTGATCCTACCGACTCCCCTAGCCTAGCCGAGCTGGTTTGACCCCCGCTCTCTCACATGGCGACACAGGTTCGAACCCAGTAGCGCCTCCCCCTTTTTATTCTCTTTCGCTCTTTCTCCGGTTCGTTCTCCTCTGCAGAGATAGTTAAGGCCCCGAGGCCTTCCTCTGTCGTCGCCGCCGCCCAGCCCAGTGGTAGCGAGGCGGGGTTCCAACGGGAGACCGGGTTGAATCCCCGAGGCTGGATTTCTTCCCCCTTTTTATACCACTTCGCCACTGTCTCTATGACAGTAGGGCCACCCTGTCAGCCTCTCAGCGCCCTCCTCCCTTCTTATTTTTTTTCCCTTACCCCACGTTTCCATTTCTGGTTTGTTCCCTTGTCTGTTTTAGGCAAGTCCATTTCTGGACATTTCCAAATCTGGAAATTGCCATTTCTGTTAACTTCCAGTTTAGGCAGGTTTTGACTTAATGCTTTTGTGATGATTTCTCTACGGTAACCCTAACATATTATATATGTTTTTGGGGTAGAAAAATCCCACCAACTCAGTGGTGGCATTAGTTTCTGCATTTGCGCAAGTTTATGATCATGTCTTATTGCATCATGTTTATGTGTTGTCTTTCTTGGGCATATTTCATTGCTTTATGTTATGATGTAGTTTGCACACGTGCATGGCTTTGTTCATCATGTTGTTATGTAGGTTTTCTCGCCATTCTTGTTTTGCTCGCCATATCCAACCCGTGCATCCTATTCCGGTGATCTCTATATCGATTTCTAACGAAATCATCTCATCTTTCCGATGGCATGCTTGGTTTGCCAAGATGATGCCTGGTTTTCCATTTACCTTCCGGAGCGCACCTAAGCATTGCATATCCCATCACGCATATCATGTCATGTTTTGCATCATGTTGATTGTGCTTTGCACCGTGATTTACTGTGGTTCCTTGTTTGTGTTGTTGTTTTGGGTAGAGCCGGGAGACGAGTACGTGAATGAGGAACCTGTTGAGAACGTTTTCGAGGATCAAGCTTTCGACAACTCTGAGAACATTGCAGGCAAGATGATCATACCCTCGAAATCACTTCTATCTTTGCTATGCTAGTTGCTCGCTCTTTTGCTATGCTTATGCTGCGATGCCTACCACTTGCTATGTCATGCCACCCATATTGCCATGTCAGCCCCTAACCATCCTTTTCCTAGCAAACCGTTGATTGGCTATGTTACCGCTTTGCTCAGCCCTCTTATAGAGTTGTTAGTTGCAGGTGAAGCTGAAGTTTGTTCCGTGTTGGAACATGGAGATGTTGTTCCTCTTTGGAACATGTTTACTTGTTGGGGATATCACAATATATAAATATATCTGCTATGTTTAATACATCTATATACTTGGTAAAGGGTGGAAGGCTCGGCCTTATGCCTGGTGTTTTGTTCCACTCTTGCCACCCTAGTTTCCGTCATACGGTGTTATGTTCCTTGATTTTGCGTTCCTTACGGTTGGGTGATTTATGGGACCCCTTGACAGTTCGCTTTGAATAAGACTCGTCCAAAGAAGGCCCAACATTGGTTTTACCATTTGCCACCTAAGCCTTTTCCCCGGGTTTTCGCGAGCCCGAGGGTCATCTTATTTTAAACCCGGGCGGTGCTCCTTGAGCGTTGGTCCAAACTAGAGCACCGTATGGGACCATTCCTTGGCAACATGGATTCGTCGGTTCCTGACGCTTAGCTTATCCGGTGTGCCACGAGAGCGAGATATGTGCAGCTCCTATCGGGATTTGTCGGCACGGTCGGGTGGTCTTGTTGGTCTTGTTTTATTGATGTCGAAATGTCTTGTAGTCCGGGATTCGAGATTGATCGGGTCTTCCGGTAGAAGGAATAATCCTTCGTTGACCGTGAGAGCTTATAATGGGCTAAGTTGGGACACCTGCAGGTAATATCTTTCAAAGCCGTGCCCGCGGTTATGAGGCAGATGGGAATTTGTTAATGTCGGTTGTAGAAAACCCTAAAGTTGACCTCAATAAAATACACATCAACGCGTGTGTAACCGTGATGGTCTTTTCTCGCGGAGTCCGGAAGTGAACACGGTGTTGGAGTTATGTCGGCGTAAGTAGTTCAGGATCACTTCTTGATCACTACTAGTTTCACGACCGTGCTTTGCTCCTCTTCTCGCTCTCTTTTGCGATGTAGCCACCATATATGCTAGTCGCTTGCTGCAGCTCCACTTTACTACTCTGTCCTTCCTATAAGCTTAAATAGTCTTGATCTCGCGGGTGTGAGATTGCTGAGTCCCGTGACTCACAGATACTTCAAAACAGTTGCGAGTTCCGATGAGGCGGTGCGGTGATTCCACCGAGCTCAAGTGGGAGTTCGACGAGGAACGTGGTCGTTACTATGTGTCTTTTCCAGATGATCGATAGTGGTGCCCAGTTGGGACGATTCGGGATCTGTGTTAGCATTTGGGGTATCTTCTTTTATTTTGGTTCCGTAGTCGGACCTTGAGTGTACTACGAATGATGTATGTTTAATTATGTCTTGTGTGAAGTGGCATTGTAAGCCAACTATGTTTCTTTCCTTAACTATTACATGGGTTGTGTGAAGATTACCTCACTTGCGACATTGCTTTCAATGCGGTTATGCCTCTAAGTCGTGCCTCGACACGTGGGAGATATAGCCGCATCGGGCGTACAAGTTGGTAATCGAGCCTTCCCGACTTAGGAGCCCCTACTTGATTGTTTCTTGGCGTTGTTGAGTCTAGAATGGAAAATGTTTTGAGTCTTAGGATTATATATATCGAGAGTAGGATTCTTTTTACTTCCCGGTCCTTAAATCGCTCTGTGAGGTATTCTAACGTAGAGTTTTGACTCTTCTCTTCTCAAATTTCACTAAATTTTTTTTTAGGATCACGTGGGTATCTTGGAATCGTCCGATGGTTTTGTGACGAGAACATTGTTCTTGGTGCCTCGACATTTAGGGGTTGTGGCGGTGTCCCGGGAGTTGAGCTCCGAGGTGTTGTCGTCACAATTTTATCGTTGCGATTCTGGAATACGAGTTTTGCCGACATCGAAATCTCTTTTGTGCAGTTGTTGGTGAGATAACCCCGATAGCCCGATCTTGTGGCGAGGGAGTATTGCCATGACTTGCATAACGGATGTTTTTTGAAGGTCGAGGTACACGATTTCGAGGATTTCTTGGTTATGTGTTGACGGATGGATACTGTTGGATCTAGGTATTGTTAGTTTGGGTGATATATTTTGTGTCCCTGTATCCCCAACACCAGATTGCATAACCAGAAAGTTTGGGAGTTTATAGGTGGGAATTCTAGTAGCTTACGGGATATTCTTTCCGGCGGATGTATGATTTGAGATTGGGGTTCAACGTCTAGTGGTCCGCCCATTCACGGTCGATTCTGATGGTCGCGAGGCGTCTTAAAGAATCCTTGGCTATGCTGATTCGGGGCGTCTTGTTAGTCATTCGTGACGTCCGCTATACGTCGTGTCCGTGTGGGCCCCACCACGAACACTTTGGGCGAAATCTCTATCATGTGTTTGTTCCGGCTCATTCTAGAAGCCAACCTTTTGTTTTCAGTTAATGGATGTGTGATGATTAACTTTGGAATTCATTCGTTCATTCTTGTTCGAATGTTTATTGTGAAGACTATATGTTGCAATTTCTATCCGTTGATTCTACTTATCTTTTGTCTATCAAAGGACTAACGGATGTCACCCTCTTCAGGATGGCTCCGCCAACGCATCTGAATCCGGATCGCAATGATGGGGATCAGTCGAATCCTCCACCTCCACCTCCGCCTCCGGAGGCACGGCAAGCTATCATGGCAGCCACCAATGCCAATGCTCGATGATTTTGCAGCTCTTGCAAGAAGCGTACTCGAGGGCAAGGCAATCAAGGCAATCAAGGCAATCAAGGTCAAGGCAACAATCAGCCACACTTTGCTACTCTCGATCGGTTCCTCGCTAATCGGCGAAGTCTTTCGGTTTACGTGTTGAGGCAACAGACGCCGACGATTGGTTAGTGGACATCTGCAAGCACTTTGGTGTAGCAATGTCGGACACGAGGACTTTGTCAAGTTTGCATCGTTTCAACTCAAGGATCAAGCTGCTGAGTGGTACCAAACAATACAAAGATTCCAGAGGAGGCGTGTCATTACAGGATGAGTTCGCCGTGATTTCGAGCTCATCACATTCAAGAGTGTTGTTGAGAGCAAGCGTGAGGAGTTCCGCAATCTCAAGCAAGGCACCATGTCTGTCTATCAATACAATATCCAGTTCGAAGCTTCGCTCGTTTTGCTAAGCAAGATGTACCGATGAAAGGAGTATGATCTATCGTTCAGAGGTGGTCCGAGAGAAGATCTGCAATTACCTCTTGTGCTGTTTGAGCGAGATAAGTATGATGATTTCTACAACATGGCACTCAAGCAAGAAGCGGCTCAGCTCAAATGCGAGGCTTCTAAGAAGAGAATCGGGGATGCAGTTCAGTCCTCCTCGTCCTCTCAAGTGGCAGCCAAGCAGCAGAAGTTTTACCCCCCTCCTCCGTTCCGTCGGCCTTACCAGCAGAAGAACTCGGTGGCCGTGGATCTTCCCACCCACCCAACCCAAGCTATCGAACAAGTCTAATGCTCAAGCTCCAAGGTCAAGTGCTCCTTACCACCGTCCGCTCTCGAGGTCACTTGCAACAAGTGTCGCAGAAGGGTCACTATCTGAACAAGTGCTTCAACGAGGCGTCTTCCGCCTCCTCCTCTGTGAAATCTTCCGGCAATGCGGTGGTCAAGCATAATCCCAAGTCTGCAAGGTGAACATGATGAATGCAGCTCAAGCGGAGGATTCTTCCGATGTGATCATGGGTAATCTTCGATTAATGATATTCTGCAAAAGTCTTATTTGATCTTGGTGCATCGCATTGTTTCATGTCTAGATCTTTTGTTGCAAAGCATGATTTCATTTTGAAATGTTGGAAAAACCCTTGGGAGTTGTTTCTCCGGCCTCTTCTATGAGGGCTACCACAAGGATTCGGATGTTTCTATCAAGATGGGTGATTATAGATTTCGCTAAACCATTTGTTCTTGGTGACTCGGATATTGATCTTATTCTCGGAATGGGTGGCTTTATCAAGACAAAGCTCGGCTTGATTGTGCTGCGGAGAAATTCAATTGACTCACTCTTCTAATGATGTGATCATTTATGCCTCTCGTGATGAAACCATTCGGTTGTTTTCTCTCAATGAGAAGGGCGAATTGAATGCCATCTCTCGATTCGATCGTTTGTGAGTACCAAGATGTCTTTCCGAAGAGCTTCGGGTATGCCTCCTCATCGGCCGATTGAGTTCGTTATCGATCTTGAGCACGCATGAACCCGTTTGCAAGCGTCCATACAAGCTTGGACTGATGAGCTGAGGAATTGAAGAAGCAGCTCGATGAACAAGAGCGTCTGGGTTTGATCGGACCGAGTTCATCTCCTTGGGGTTGTGGTGTTCTTTTGTCCGGAAGAAGGATGGCACGGACCGACTTTGCGTCGATTACCGTCCATTGAATAAGAAGACAATCAAGAACAAGTATCCACTTCCCAACATCAATGAGCTTTTCGAGCAACTCAAAGGTGCTACTGGTGTTCTCTAAGCTTGACCTTCGTATGGGGTATCATCAGATTCGCATTCGTGAACAAGATATTCCCAAGACAGCATTCGAACAAGCTTTGGTTCTTATGAATATCTTGTCATGTCTTTCGGCCTCGTCAATGCTCCTCCAACATTCTCTCGGATGATGAACTTCATATTCAACCCTACACCAATGAATTCGTCTTGGTCTATCTTGATGATATTTTGGTCTTCTCCAAGAATAAGAAGGATCATGCCAAACATTTGCGATTGGTGCTAGACAAGCTCGAGAGTATCAATTCTATGCTAAGTTCTCCAAATGTGAATTTTGGCTTGATGAAGTGCTTTATCTTGGTCATATCATCTCGCCAAGGGCATCGCTGTTGATCCCGAGAAGGTGTCCGCAATTGTGAATTGGGAACCTCCTCGAATGTCAAGCAGCTCCATGATTTTCTTGGTCTTGCAAGTTATTGCGAAGATTCGTTGAGAACTTCTCCAAGATTGCAAAGCCTCTTTCCAACCTCCTCGAAGCATGTGAAGTATATACGGTCTCCCGAGTGTGGCGTTGCTTTCAATACCCTCAAAGAGAAACTCGTCACAGCTCTGTCTTGACTCCTCTGATGAATCCAAGCCATATGAAGTTTTTCGTGATGCTTCTCTTCAAGGTCTCGGTCTGTGTTAATGCAAGAGAAGAGAGTTGTGGCTTATACCTCTCGCTTGATTGAAGCCCAACGAGAAGAACTACCCCACTCACGATCTTGAGTTGGCGGCAGTTGTTCATGCATTGATTACATGGAGACATCTCTTGTTGGGAAGGAAAGTGGACATTTTCACCGATCACAAGAGTCTCAAGTACATCTTCACTCAGCCCAACCTCAACCTCGAGGCAGACTCGATGGGTGAAATGATTCAAGAGTACAACCCAAGTATTGAGTATACTCGGGCAAAGCCAATGTCATTGCAGATGCTTTGAGCAGGAAAGCTTATTTGCAGATCTAATCCTCAAGCCCTTTCACCGGATCTGTGAATCTTTCCATAAGCTGAATCTTCAAGTTGTTCCTCAAGGCTTTCTTGCCAACCTCATAGTCTCTCCTACTTTGGAAGATCAGATTCGTGAGGCTCAACTTCGGATACCATGGTGAAGAAAGTGAAGCGTGGTATCGACAAGGGCATTTCCAAGTACAAGTGCTTCCATGTTGATGACAAAGACACTCTGTTCTTTGAGGACGGATTGTGGTTCCTAAGGGTGATCTCGAGAAAAGTCATTATGAGCGAGGCTCACAATTCGCTTCTATCCATTCATCCCGAAATGCGAAGATGTACCATGACCTCAAGCAGTCATATTGGTGGACTCGAATGAAGCGAGAAATTGCTCAATTCGTGAATGAGTGTGATGTCTGCAGAAGAGTGAAAGCAGAACACCAAAGACCAGCTGGTCTCCTCCAACCTCTTGCTATTCCTGAATGGAAGTTTGATCATATTGAAATGGACTTCGTGGTGGTGGCTTTCCAAAGTCCAAGCGTGGAAATGATGCTATCTTCGTTGTCATTGACAAGCTTACTAAAGTGGCTCATTTTCTTCCTATCAAAGAATCCATCACTGCAGCTCGGTTGGCGAGCTATACACCTCGAGATTGTCTCCTTGCACGGCATTCCACAAGTGATCTCTTGGACCGTGGCAGCATCTTTACCTCCAAGTTTTGGGATTCTTTTGAGAAGGCCATGGGCACCAACATTCGTTTCAAAGACAGCTTTCCATCCTCAAACAAGTGGCCAAGTCGGCGAGTAAATCAAATTCTTGAAGATATGCTCGGGGCTTGTGTCATTTCTTTCGGTATGAAGTGGGAAGATTGTCTTCCATATGCCGAGTTCTCTTACAACAACAGCTTCCAAGCGAGTTGGGCAAGGCCCCATTCGAAATTCTCTATGGCGAAAGTGCGTACTCCTCTCAATTGGTCTCGAGACAGGTGAACGCCAACTTCTTGGCAATGACTTGATCACGAAGCGGAAGAAATGTGCCAAGTCATTCGTGAGAATCTCAAAGCCGCATAATCGCGCGGAAGAGCTATTATGATGATAAGCACCGTGATGTGACTTTTGAAATCGGAGACCATGTCTACCTCGCGTCTCTCAATGAAAGGCACTCGCCGCCCGGTATCAAAGGAAGCTTGCCCCTAGATCGTGGGTCCTTTCAAGATCATTGGGAAAAGAGGCGATCTCGCCTATCAACGAGCTTCCATCCAACTTTGCAAGCGTGCACGATGTGTTTCACGTGTCACAACTTCGCAAGTGCTTCAAGACTCTGAACGCACTATCAACTTCAAGAGATTGACCTTCAAGAAGATCTCTCTTATCGTGAGCACCCGTTGCTATTCTTGAAGAAACCGAGCGCAAGACTCGCAACAAGTCAATCAAATTCCTGAAAGTGAAGTGGTCACACCATTCCGACCGAGAAGCTACCGGGGCGTGAGGATCACCTCCGTTCGAGTATCCGGAGTTCTTTCGGTCCTAGATCTGGGGCGAGATCCTCTTGTAGTGGTGGAGTGTTGTAACACCCTGGATGTAAACTTCCCCTTTTGGGCAATATATCATTTTGACCTCATCCAAGTCTTGTGGGTTTTTGTCATGCTTGGCTTCATGTTGTTTGGTTATGTGGGTTTTTGCTCTTTTCTTGTTTTGCTCCTTTTACCATATTGCATTTGTGCCTCTTGTCATCTTGCATTCCATTCTTATCATGTGTTTGTGGTGTTCTCCCACATGTTATGTTGTGCATGTGCCTTTCTCATTTTTGCATTACCATCTCCTCCTTCCCTCTACTTCTTTCCTTTTCAAGTGCTTTATATTTCCTTTCTAAATTAATGTTCATCTTCTCCCTGCTAATCTTGCTCTTTGCATTAAACCTCTCGCCAAATATCTCCTCATTTGAAGTTGTTATGGTCAGGTTCAAAAATGGCACAAGTTTGAAATATTTCCAAACTTGTCTTATTTTTCTACCTCTAAAAATGTCCATTACAATTTATTAAAATTGTGGAAAATTCCAGGAGTTTGGGGATATTTTCCTTTCACTCAAACTCTTTTCATTTCTTTTCAGACTTTCTTTTCTCTTCCTTTTGTTTTTAAAAATAAAGGAAAAAGAGAGGAAGCAGCAGCAGCAGTGGCAGCCCAGCTAAGCCTCTCCACTGGGCCCGGCCACTCCGAGCAGCCCAGCTCCCCTCAGCCCAAGAGCCCGAGGCGAGCGCGCCAGCCGCCGCCTCTCCTCCTGCCTTCCAGCACCCACAGCAAGCACTTACCCCGCTAGATCCCGCCCACGTGGGCGCGTCGGCCCCCTTTGGCGTCGGCACATGTGCTTTTCACCCACCTTTCCTTCTCCTCTCGCCATCGCCATGGGGACCCCGGAGCACGAGGGAGCGTGAGCTCGACCCCGTCGCCTAGCCCCCTACTTATCCCCTCTCCGCGTCCAACCGAACCCTAGGGTTCCCTCTCCCTCTCGCCGCCGCCGCCAGGTAAGGGGATCACCAAGTTCGCCGCCCCGCTCCGTCCCGAGCGCATCTGAGAGCGCGCCTCGTCGCCGGCGTGCTCTCCGGCCACCCCAACCATCCGTACCGTGTCCTTCTTCTTCCTCGTCGTCGACTTCGTCCACGACGTCGACTACGGGGGCCCGGATCGCCAAGTTCGTCGACGCCTTGTTCCTGTCTTCTTCTCGGCCAGGAAACCCGGCGAAGTTCAGAGCACGACGCCTTCGCCGTCAGCCCGTCTCCGTCGCCGATTTCTTGTCCTAGGGTAAGGAGGTACAATCTACTTCCTCCCTGCTCCTTCCTGTCGTCGCTAGATCTCCATAGAGTAGGGTCCGGGCCGTGTCCTTGCCGCGCTCGGCGTGCTCGGCGTGTTTGTAGTTTTGGGTTGAGTAGTGCAACTGCGTGGATGCCACGATTCCC
This sequence comes from Aegilops longissima, assembly GCA_021605205.1. NCBI lineage: Eukaryota > Viridiplantae > Streptophyta > Magnoliopsida > Poales > Poaceae > Aegilops > Aegilops longissima. The sequence continues at coordinate 553,408,083 of CM038677.1, read as the reverse complement.
TTCGGGCTTGTCCTTCATGTTCTGTGGTGCCTCTCGTGCGTACCCGATCAGGGCGCGAGCTCAGAGCCACATGCATTTGTTGCCTCGCCCGGCATCATCGGTTTTCCTCTCTGTTCTTAGGTCGGCCTGTTAGTTGGTCAAGTAGCTAGCGTTCTGATCCTACCGACTCCCCTAGCCTAGCCGAGCTGGTTTGACCCCCGCTCTCTCACCGCGGCGACCTGGGTTCGAACCCCAGGCGCGCCTCCCCCCTTTTTATTCTCTGTTTTCGCTCTTTCTCCGGTTCGTTCTCCTCTGCAGTAGCAGTAGTTAAGGCCCCGAGGCCTTCCTCTGTCAGTCGCCGCCGCCCAGCCCAGTGGTAGCAGGGGCAGGGTTCCAACGGGGAGACCCGGGTTCGAATCCCCCCCGAGGCTGGATTTCTTCCCCCTTTTTATACCACTTCGCCACTGTCTCTATGACAGTAGGGCCACCCTGTCAGCCTCTCAGCGCCCTCCTCCCTTCTTATTTTTTTTCCCTTACCCCACGTTTCCATTTCTGGTTTGTTCCCTTGTCTGTTTTAGGCAAGTCCATTTCTGGACATTTCCAAATCTGGAAATTGCCATTTCTGTTAACTTCCAGTTTAGGCAGGTTTTGACTTAATGCTTTTGTGATGATTTCTCTCGGTAACCCTAACATATTATATATGTTTTGGGGTGAAAATCCCACCAACTCAGTGGTGGCATTAGTTTCTGCATTTGGGCAAGTTTATGATCATGTCTTATTGCATCATGTTTATGTGTTGTCTTTCTTGGGCATATTTCATTGCTTTATGTTATGATGTAGTTTGCTGCGTGCATGGCTTTGTTCATCATGTTGTTATGTAGGTTTTCTCGCCATTCTTGTTTTGCTCGCCATATCCAACCCGTGCATCCTATTCCGGTGATCTCTATATCGATTTCTAACGAAATCATCTCATCTTTCCGATGGCATGCTTGGTTTGCCAAGATGATGCCTGGTTTTCCATTTACCTTCCGGAGCGCACCTAAGCATTGCATATCCCATCACGCATATCATGTCATGTTTTGCATCATGTTGATTGTGCTTTGCACCGTGATTTATTGTGGTTCCTTGTTTGTGTTGTTGTTTTGGGTAGAGCGGGAGGCGAGTGCGTGAGCGAGGAACTGTTGAGAACGTTTTGAGGATCAAGCTTTCGACAACTCTGAGAACATTGCAGGCAAGATGATCATACCCTCGAAATCACTTCTATCTTTGCTATGCTAGTTGCTCGCTCTTTTGCTATGCTTATGCTGCGATGCCTACCACTTGCTATGTCATGCCACCCATATTGCCATGTCAGCCCCTAACCATCCTTTCCCTAGCAAACCGTTGATTGGCTATGTTACCGCTTTGCTCAGCCCTCTTATAGAGTTGTTAGTTGCAGGTGAAGCTGAAGTTTGTTCCGTGTTGGAACATGGAGATGTTGTTCCTCTTTGGAACATGTTTACTTGTTGGGGATATCACAATAAATAAATATATCTGCTATGTTTAATACATCTATATACTTGGTAAAGGGTGGAAGGCTCGGCCTTATGCCTGGTGTTTTGTTCCACTCTTGCCACCCTAGTTTCCGTCATACCGGTGTTATGTTCCTTGATTTTGCGTTCCTTACGGTTGGGTGATTTATGGGACCCCTTGACAGTTCGCTTTGAATAAGACTCGTCCAAAGCAAGGCCCAACATTGGTTTTACCATTTGCCACCTAAGCCTTTTCCCCGGGTTTCGCGAGCCCGAGGGTCATCTTATTTTAAACCCCGGGCGGTGCTCCTTGAGCGTTGGTCCAAACTAGAGCACCGTCTTGGGACCATTCCTTGGCAACATGGATTACGCCGGTTCTGACGCTTAGCTTATCCGGTGTGCCACGAGAGCGAGATATGTGCAGCTCCTATCGGGATTTGTCGGCACTGTCGGGTGGTCTTGCTGGTCTTGTTTTATTGCTGTCGAAATGTCTTGTAGTCCGGGATTCGAGATTGATCGGGTCTTCGGTAGAAGGAATAATCCTTCGTTGACCGTGAGAGCTTATAATGGGCTAAGTTGGGACACCCTGCAGGTAATATCTTTCAAAGCCGTGCCCGCGGTTATGAGGCAGATGGGAATTTGTTAATGTCGGTTGTAGAAAACCCTAAAGTTGACCTCAATAAAATACACATCAACCGCGTGTGTAACCGTGATGGTCTTTTTCTCGGAGTCAGGAAGTGAACACGGTGTTGGAGTTATGTCGGCGTAAGTAGTTCAGGATCACTTCTTGATCACTACTAGCTTCACGACCGTGCTTTGCTCCTCTTCTCGCTCTCTTTTGCGATGTAGCCACCATATATGCTAGTCGCTTGCTGCAGCTCCACTTTACTACTCTGTCCTTCCTATAAGCTTAAATAGTCTTGATCTCGCGGTGTGAGATTGCTGAGTCCCGTGACTCACGAGATACTTCAAAACAGTTGCGAGTTCCGATGAGGCGGTGCAGGTGATTCCACCGAGCTCAAGTGGGAGTTCGACGAGGAACGTGGTCGTTACTATGTGTCTTTTCCAGATGATCAGTAGTGGTGCCCAGTTGGGACGATTCGGGGATCTGTGTTAGCATTTGGGGTATCTTCTTTTATTTTGGTTCCGTAGTCGGACCTTGAGTGTACTCTGAATGATGTATGTTTAATTATGTACTGTGTGAAGTGGCGACTGTAAGCCAACTATGTTTCTTTCCCTTAACTATTACATGGGTTGTGTGAAGATTACCTCACTTGCGACATTGCTTTCAATGCGGTTATGCCTCTAAGTCGTGCCTCGACACGTGGGAGATATAGCCGCATCGGGGGCGTTACAATTGGAAAGATCCGAAATCTCATCGGCATAGTCACGACTATGCCCTTCCATCTTAGAGATGGTTTCTTCATGAGTCTCGATCATGACATTGGCTTCACCAAGTTGTTCCAAGAGAGCAACGAAGTGCTTCTTGGATTTGCCCTTGAGTTTACTCATAAAGATCTCAAATTCATTTTCCTCTACATTAGTCCCCTCATGTTCATCAATGCAATCCGTCAAAGAAGAATGATTGATGATGGTAGTTTTGATGTTGGGGGTTACCTTGTTGGTGGCTTTAGCCATGAGGCACTTGGCGGTGATGCTTTCATTGGGTGAACCGAAGAGAGACACCCGAGGAGTCATTGCAATGGCCATGGAGGCCATGGCAACCGATTCACCATCCTCATCATCATCATCATCATCCTCATTGTACTCTTCTTGAACCACCAAGGCTTTGTGAGGAGTCTTCTTTGGGAAGTTGCTCTTGTTGGGGAAAGACTTGGCCTTGTCCTTACGGATGAGCTTGCCACCATTGTCTTCCCTCTTCTCAATGGACACTCCGCAACAAAGTGACTCACATTGCCACAATTGAAACACGTCCTCACTCGTTGCTTGCCCTTAGAGCCACTTGAATTGCTCTTGTTGAAGTTGGGCCTTGAGTTCTTCTTGCTCCAAAATTGTCTTGAAGCAAGGGCCATGTGTTCATGATAATCATACTTAGTATCTTCGAGGTTGCTCTCTTCTTCTTCCTCCTCTCCATCTTCTTGACACAAATCTTGGCCTTCAAAGCGAGGTTGGGCTTCTTTGCTCTTTGGGAGCGAAGCACCGCATTGTCGGCGGTCTTGTCCAATATGCTCATAGCCACAAACTCATCCAACACATCACTTGAGGACAAGGTGTGGAAGTCCGGTCGTTGACGGATGACGGAGGACATGGCTTTGTGGTAGGGCATCATTGCCTTGAGAAATTTGCGCTTGATCCAGTTGTCATCTGTGTCCTTACTTCCATGATCCTGGAGGTAGACAACAAGCTTGGTTACTCTCCGATAGAGCTCACGAGGTTCTTCTTCATCCTTCATTGCAAACTCATCGGCTTCATCTTGGACCACCTCATAATTGGAACGTTGAATGCTTGCGCTTCCTCGATACATGGAAACCACCTTGAGCCAAGCATCTTTGGCACGGGAGTAAGGCTGGAGATGAGGGAGGTCTTCGGGAAGGATTGCTTCTTGGATGATGAAGAGAGCATTCTCATTGAATTGATGGTCCACGACCTCTCTAGGAGAAAAGTTGCTCGGATCATGCGGATAGAAACCTTCTTCAATGATTCTCCAAAGGTTAGTGTTCACATGATTTAAATGACGCTTAAACGATAAACCCAAGAATCAAAATCCTCCTTTTATCAATCTTAGGTGGTGGACGGCATGATTCAAATGAGTGGAAGGAATCGGTCCACCATAAGCGGGAGGTTGCACATGGCGAAGATGCCGATGCCATTCTTACCACTAGGCGAGGGGCTTTTCACTAGTAGCTTCCCCTTATCGGAGTTAGCATTCGCTCCGTGTTGGCGGGATCACCCACTTTCACAGTGCGGTGGAAAGTTTAAGCCCTTCTAGGAATTCCTTAAACATGTCCTTGACCTCGCTTCGTCATGGAGTTTTTCAATGTGTCCAGCATACATTGAATTCCTCACGAGATCGAGGTACCCCCATCTCCGTAGATGATGTCGCATTACACCGGAGTGCTCCCCACATCATCTCGACGTCAACCATACTCTTGGACGGTAAAGTCCTTAAAAGAGACGAGGCTCGATACCAATTGAAAGGATCGATATAGTTGACTAGAGGGGGTGAATCGCAACTAACAATTTTAAGCTTTTCTTCACCAATTTAAACTTTGCAATAATAAAGGTTGTCTAGATGTGCAACTAGGTGGACAACCTATATGATGCAACAACACAAGCACACGAGCAAGCAAGGATAGGAACACAAATAAGCTTGCACAAGTAAAGGGATAAGATAACCAAGAGTGGAGCCGGTGGAGACGAGGATGTGTTACCGAAGTTCCTTCCTTTTGAAGGGAAGTACGTCTCCGTTAGAGCGGTGTGGAGGCACAATGCTCCCCAAGAAGCCACTAGGGCCACCGTAATCTCCTCACGCCCTCGCACAATGCAAGAGCCGTGATTCCACTATTGGTGCCCTTGAAGGCGGCGACGAACCTTTACAAACAAGGTTGGGGCAATCTCCACAACAATTGGAGGCTCCCAACAACACCAAGAAGCTTCACCACAATGGAATATGGCTCCACGGTGACCTCAACCGTCTAGGATGCTCAAACACCCAAGAGTAACAAGATCCGCAAGGGATAAGTGGGGGGAATCAAATATCTTGTGGTGGAAGTGTAGATCGGGCCCTTGTCACCCAATCCCGAGCAAATCAACAAGTTTGATTGGCTAGGGAGAGAGATCGGGCCAAAATGGAGCTTGGAGCAACAATGGAGCTTAGAGAGAGAAGAGGTGGTCAACTAGAGGTTGAAGACGCCCCTTATATAGTCGTGGGAAAAATCCAACCGTTATCCACTTATTCAGCCATGACGCTGCGGTACTACCGCTCGGGCGCGGTACTACCCATGAGGTCATGGTACTACCGTGGCGGAGCACGGTACTACAGTGGCAGCAACCTGGCAGCCGGACTCGCTGGCTAAGGGCAGATACTACGCTTGCGGCGGTACTACCGCTCCCCTTGCGGTACTACCGCAAGGCAGGAGAGTCATGGCACAGGAAGGGCGCGGATGAAATAAATTACATCCGTGCCAACTTCCGCTAAATCTGCGGTAGTGCAAAAATCCGACGCGGTACTACCGCTCAGAGGAGCGGTACTACCGTGGCGTGCCTACTACCGTGAAACTACGGTGCTTTCGGTAGGAGGGCCGCGGTACTACGGCTCATAGGGAGCAATACTACCGTGGGCTCCGGCTACTACTACGCGCTGGACAAGCGGTACTACCGTGGTGGGCGCGGATGTAAAATTACATCCGCCCTACTACCGCACCGAGCGGCACTAGGCACAGGGCAGCGGTACTACCGCTCAGAGGAGTGGTACTACTGTGGCACCCAGCGGTACTACCGCAAGTCTGAGGTAGTTGTCGATTTCCGCACAACCAAGATAACGAAGGAAGCTCCAAAGAGCAGGAAAGGAGGGACAAGTGTGCGTGTTGATTCCGCCTAACCTTTCCGACGCGGACCCCTCTTAATAGTACGGCTCTCCTCGACTCAAATCCACCAAAAGAAAGCGTGGGGCGGCGCCGTCTTCAATAGTCTCCGAGGGGCACCGAATCATCTCGAGCCTAGAGATGAACCATCTGAGGAACTCAAAGCATACGATTAGTCCGCAAAAGTATCGTCATCAATCACCAAAACACTTACGGGATAAATATGCCCTTACAGCATGTCATATATCATTGCTCTAATATTTGGTCAAAGTTAGCATCAAAAAATGCATTAGGCCCTATATAGATGGAAGGAGGGAGTAGCTTTGAATAGCATTTGTATAGTAAAACGGGGCAAGACTCTCTCTTTGTGTGGTGTGAATAGTTTTATTTTTTCATTTTCTTTTTGGTTGAGGGAAGTGCGAATTGATTTGGTACGCATACAAGTACAATATTACTACGTTAGGCTTGTCCTAAAATTCAACCAGCGTCTTGTTATATCCGAAAATTCAGATATCGTGCTCCCAAAACTGGCGCCTTCACAACCCGCACCTTGTTATCCCGAAATTACAACGCGAAAACTCCCTCCAGCTGCCAAATCCCGACACGAAATCCCCTTCTAACCCTGAGCCGAAGGGCCGCTAGTTCAAATCGGTGGGGGGTACTTTTGTAACACACCCTACATTTTGGACAAGCGCGTCCCTAAGTCATGCTTCACCCCCTCCCGTCGCCCCCTTTTCGCCATTCGAAATCCCAGGCCGCCATAACCTCTCCGCTCAAGCTGCGAAACCCCACCCTCCTCCGTCCGCCATGTCACCGCTGCCCAGCCGGAGCCTCTTCCCTGACGACCTTGTCCACCACAACAGCTCGACGTCCCTCGTCCACCTCTCCGGATGAGGAACTGTCGTCCATCTCGCCGTCCCGCCGGTTCAGCCGCCCCGTCCTCCACCTCCAAGGAGCTGCTCCGACGATCGTGTCGTCTATTGCGGCTGCTCCATCCCCACAGCGCCGCCTTAACCTGCTCCACCGGAACCGCAGCATCCTCACCGACTCCTCGGATGAAGCCGAGGCCTACTCAGCGCCACCAAAGAGGTTGTACACTCATCGCATCGCACCTTCTCCTTAACTCGACCTCCCGGCGCCGGTGCTCCATCCCGCACCCCCATGGAGCGGCTACCTTGAAGCCGGCGCCGCGGGCGACCTCTCCATGGTGGCTCTCCCCCAGTGCGAGGCCCCTTCGGCGGCGGCGTCCATACCAGTCGGATCTGCTACTGCTGCTCTGGCTCTCGCTCACTCGCTCACGCTGCTACTGCTGCTCCGGCTCTCGCTTGATCGCTCGCTCACCCAGCTGCTGCTGCTGCTCCCCCCTCGCTCGTGCTGCTACTCCGCTCCGATTAGGCCACACTTTAGTTGACTAAATCGACTTTTGGGTCAGTCGATTTTCAGGGGATGGGGGGCTCGCCGGAGTTAAGGAAGAACCACCCGCAGCAGGGACGGGGGCTCGCCGGAGAGGTACCCCACTATCTATCTTAGGGTTCAGGGTGGGGGCTGGGGGCCTAGAGGGCTGGCCGGGGCGGCAGTGGCGAGTTGTTTCGGGGCGGCGAGGTGGCGCTGGGGCCGGCGGTTCGGCCGGTGGTGGCTGAAGGCTCAGGGGGGTGCAGGTTGAAGATGAACTGCAGGCCCTCCCTAAACTGCATGTCAAGTGCCTCTCTGCTACCATTGCGTTCATTTTCGACAATAGCATTCAGATTCCACAGTAAATTTCAGTTTCGACGGTTAAGTTCAGAGTCAACAGTTTTTACCTCATCTGTTGTAGTCAGGTGGTTTTTGGTGATGTTAATTTTACATCCATTTGACATCATCTATTGGAGATGCTATTAGAATCCCACTTGAGATTGACGATGTACTTGTGCTGCTTCAGCCTTGACGCCTTCGGCTCACCGGAGCTGCTCCAACGACGAATGATCCATCACAACAGAGCGGTGCCTCGGCGCCGCTCTCTGATTCCTCAAATCTTCCTCCACACCTCCGACAGCCACCTCGCCAAGAATCGCTTCAAATGACCAACCCAATGATTTGAGGTCGACACGGCTACGGCAAAGAGGTTGTACACTTGTTGCATCACTTATTACTATACATTCACGTCGATCCATTAGGGCTATTTTGGTTCAATGGAAAAAAGTCGATCCACTGGTTGTTACCATCACTCTAAATTTCTGCATGCTCTCCTTACATAATCTCACCATATTTTTTTCGTATGCATGTCAAATATTGTACACAGTCATGATGAACATGTAGAGAAAAAGAGAAGAGTTTTGCGCGTCAATACAATGTCATGCAGACATCGCTCCATGGTGGGTTCAATGGCAAACCCTCCCCACCCCTCTCCAGATTGTAATCCAGAGGAGGATATCTGTTCTGAGGCGGATTCAGACGCCGCTGACCACTCCTATTTACCCCCCAAGGTGTTTGCTCTACCTTGACATGATGATGTTAGTCATATCATGCATATGTTGCCTTGCAGTGCCTACTTTTGACATCATATATGTCATCTTCTTAGTTTAGACATGTTCTGTAATGCCACCTGTTTAGTTTCTATATCATATATGGGAATTATGCAGTCTCATGTCTTTTAGCCAGCCATAATATATGTGAAATGTGCAATGCCATCATGTTTAACCAGGCATCATATATTTGAATGATATCTTGCCCATCCTTTTCTTCATTACATTTTCATTTGTCGACAATGTTTGTACATTAAACTACTCTTCCTGTGAATCAGCCATTTGGGTGGGAGATGGAAAAATCTGGAGTGAAAACAAGGCCTTCAGAGCAGACAGTGCTACCTGTCGAAGCAGATCCCTTATTGGGTCCCGATAGCTCCTCAGAGATGGATTCAGAGACAGATGACCAGTCCTATTCCCCCACTGAGGTATATGCTCTAACTTGGCACGGTTATACTGCTCATATCATGCATACGGTGTCTTGCATTGCATAGTTTAGACATCATATACACAATATTCAACACCATGTTCTTAGTTCAGACATCATATCGAATGCCCTCTGTTTAGCATATAAATCACATATGTGAATTAAAAGATGTGATCCTGATTACTTAGATAACATGTAGGTGAATTATGTCATGCAATCCTATTTAGTTATTCATCATATCTTTGAATTATGTTATGCTATGCTATCCAGTTTAGATAGACATCATATATGTGAAATTATGTCATGCTATCCTTTTTAGTTAAACAATATACATGTCAACTATTTCATGCCCTCTTTTCTCCACACTATCTATTGCATCATCTCTCTCATACAATGTCTATACATTCAACTATGTTTCCTATTTATCAGCCATTTGAATTGGAGCGGTGATGCCAAGATTCAGCGGAATAAAACACGGTCTTCAATAAAACAATGCTACCTCTTGGTGGAGATAGCACCCGGTTGTACATGCACAAGAACCAGCCCTACCACACATAACCCAAACTCTCGCAGATTGTACCCCAACTGCGATGGATGAGAACCAGCTTCACCCAATCTAACCCCAACCCCACCGATAGTAAACCAGTTCCTGTTGACACAAGACCATCTCCACCACAGAGCTCCCAAACAAGAGCAGTTAGTAAGGCAGCTCCAAAGTGCCCAAAGGGCCAATACTATCACGGTGAACCCCAACTCCACCAGTTAGTATGCCTATTCTCGTGGAGGAAGCACAACCAGCCAGTCATAGTTTAGCATCTATCGATTTGATGTTGTTAAATCGTATGTGCGTATCTTCCCATCTTGGAAATATTATATCAAGATGAAGGAAAATGCCGATTGTGTGTGTTTGTCCAGAGTTGTGTGTAAGTAATGTTATTAATGGCAATTACTTTGCTTTGTCCCATACATCCTACCTCCATGATGGTTATAATACAACAAATTTTCCCATTTTCTCTATAGAGAAGGACCGATTTGGAAACTCAGGATGAGGTAACTTGTGCTAATACCTCGCTATCTTCAAGAATGCTTGGTGGCAGATCGAATTACTCAAGAAAACGTATTTCACCGCAAAGAAACTCATCAAATTCCTTACGTTCTCCCGAGACACATTTATCGGACGATGATCGGGAACGCTTTGTTTCAGATCGTCCCGAACCAAGAATGTGGTAAGGTCTATGAGCTCATTTTCTATTTTTAAGTATTTTATTCTTGCGTCTTTATCACTCTATTCATGTAGAACAAGTGCCTAAACCTGAAGAACAATTGTTCTAATTTAAGATTCCATTGCTATCATAGTTCAAAAAAGCGCTAGGCGTTAATTGTGCGTTTTGCCACCGCCTTGCGCTTTACTGACCAAAGCGCATGCTTATGCGCAGTTATGCACAGATTATGCGTAGTTATGCGCAATGCGTTTTGCCAACGCCTAGAGCCTAGGCGCGCTTAAGCGCTCGCTTAGGCGCGCCTTTTTTAACTATGATTGCTTTGCTCTTGTATCACTGTATTTACTCATACAAACTTATTTTTAAATTGAAGGATCCAATCGAAACTCCAATGGCACAATGGTATGTTCACGCATGTTTCTTTAACAGGTTTGCTCTTATCAATAGCTCTGTTGATTTCAATTTCAATTGTGTATACAGTTGACTTTCATATCATGCACATTACTAGCATCACAACAGAGCCAATAGTGTTGTTGTACATGTAGACCCGTGGTACCCATCTGAAATCTTGTTGTTCCGTGTAGTTTCCCACGCTTTGTATTCTTTCACTGCTGCTTTGTCTTGAACTGATATGATTTGAACCGTGTCTCTATTTTAATTTGGCAAGACAATGCAAAGGACCATAGGACATAGATATATGTTTGTTTGATGCTTTTATTATGTACTAGTACTTGGCAATAGAAGACTTGGTAGTTTAATCTGTCCACCTTACTAATGAACTGGTTCACCGAAATGAGTTTCATATACTAGTACATGCTAAACTTGTTATGTGTCTGCTTGTTTCTTCTTTTAGAATGTCGATGAATATTGGGGAAGAGTGCCTTATTAAGCAATGGTAAAGGAAGTAATGCAGATAAGGTTCAGATAGTGACACATCCTTGTTGGTCTCCAACAAAGCTAATAAAACAGCTAAGGAAGACTATCTTGAAGACAATGAGACAACCCCAAAGTCCTGTCTTTGTTTAGTGTTCGAAGCATCGCCACTACCGCTTGCATAAGCTATTCAAACTCCCCGTCTGAATCAATTCGGTTTCTTGAGTCTCAACTACAAGCTGAAAGACATCGATCACCTGTGCTGCGATAAGAAGCGGAAGGATCGGAAGTCCCCGGAGCATTCAGATGCATACTTTTACGTGCAACAACAAGTGTTGGAGGATTTTAGCACCAAACAGACAAAGCTAATCAGCTTGCTAAGCTTATTGCCCAGCATGGTGGATACCAGGATAATGTTTCTTGAGCTCTTTGAAGTTGTTTCAGTAATGTTTTGTTTTGTTGTCGCGTTTATTTGCAATCGATGGCCAATTTTGACGGCCAAGTGTATGTAATATGCTGCTTTGTTCCCTATATTTGCTTTGGTGGCGAACTTTGATGCCCAAAGGATGTAATATGTGTAATAGCGGTCATAGGCTAGCGTTAATTGCTTGCTTATTTATTTCCTTATTGTCTTGTTTAGTTGTTTGCTTGTAGTCACTACGGTTCTTTTTCTCGTGTTTTTCTAGTGGCCACAATAGCCTATTTTGGTAACTACGCCAAAATAATCATGGAACACACTGATCGTTGTAACCATGGGCCTCCTGCAGTCAGTATGATCCATGGGCCTTCGTCCGCCGTAGGATCCATTGGCCTTCTATACGGGCCGTAGGATCCATCGGCCTTCTATACGGGCCTTAGGGTCCATGGGCCTTCTACGGGCCGTAGGGTCCATGGGCCTTCTACGGGTCGTACGATCCATGGGCCTTCTACGGGTCGTACTATCCATGGGCCTCATATGGGCCGTAGGATCCATGGGCCTTCTACGGGGCGTATCAATTTCGCCAATCATGGGTCGAACTATTCGTGGACCATAACGGGCCGTTAATAGGCCGTATTTGATAACTCTATGAAAACAGCCCAACGAGTTTTTTTGACATGAAAACGGCCCAACGTATTAACGGTCCGCAAACGGGCCGATCAGTAACGACGGGCTGAATTTGGCCCCAAGCGTAAAATGACGAGAATGGGTCGTATGTAATCGAATGACGCAAATGAGCCTAAGAATCAATGGGCCCCGAGAAGGCCGAAGATAACTTACTGAAACGCCCAATGGAATAACGGGCCGTTAATGGGTATAAAGTGATACTTTGCTCATTACGGTCGGTTTCACCACGGGCCGTTAATGGGCCAAGAGTTACAAAGGTCCTCATATGGGCCGAAGAAGTCATGGGCCACAGTAGGAAGTTAAGCAGGCTGAATCATATGGGACGCCCAGATGACGCTATTGGGCCTAATTCGATAGGGCGAACGGGCCCTAGGTTAGCGGGCTATAAATGGGCTATATCTTGTAAGGATGTTAACAAAGCTTTCGTGGGCCGGGCCGCCACCTTTTGACCAAGTCAAACGGGCTGGCCTTTTCACAGGAATGGGCCTCTGTTGGGCCGTGCCATGTGTCGCCGTATCATAGGCGACTTCGATCCAATGAACGGATGACATCTGTCCCAACGGTGAGCCGACATGTGTTTCCTCAAGCCAATGATGATTTTACACGAGGAAAATCCCCATTGGTCGGGGTTGTTAACGGGTTATCGGATCCAAAACCCGACTCGATAGCTTAACGGCGTTCCGTTACGGTGGATGCCACGTGTCGGTCACCCTTGACGAAAGCACTTCTGTGACGCGCGATTTATCGTCATGGAAGTGGACACTTCCGTGATGATAATTTTGGTAATGTCATGGAACACTTCTACGACAGCACATGTATGACTATCTTGATTCTGTCATAAATTTGTCATGGATGTACATGCATGACAAAAAACGCGACCTACTATGACAAACACGTACCATCACGGAAGTGTATTTTTTTGTAGTGTTGGGGCCCGAACCTGGATAAAAATTCCCCCACGTTGATCTTCTAAACCCACTCTTCTTACAGCCCGCGCCCCGGCAACCATAGTGGGGATTCCCCGTGATCCCATAAGTGTCGTTCTTGAACACCAAAAAGCAATAAAACTGAACGATCATTATGCTAAGCTAACGGATGGGTCTTGTCCATCACATCATTATCCTAATGATGTGTGAGAAACATGTCTATGGTTAGGAAACTTAACCATCTTTGATTAACGAGCTAGTCTAGTAGAGGCTTACTAGGGACACAATGTTTTGTCTATGTATCCACACATGTATAAAGTTTTCTGTTAATACAATTCTAGCATGAATAATAAACATTTATCATGATATAAGGAAATATAAAATAACAACTTTATTATTGCCTCTAGGGCATATTTCCTTCACTCACTTACTGACATGCTTCCTTGGGTGAGAGCAAGGAATTCGCGGCTGCTTGACCTTCATAATACCGACGGGAATATGGTATTTGCGGAAATGGTCCTTGAATTTAGTCAGGTGGTTTCTTCGTCCGCGGGCCACATAGTTTTTGCATCATCCCACCATATAGCGACAGCTCCCTCAAGGTAGTGTGTAGCAAACGGGACCTTGCCAGCTTCTTCAGTGTGAGCAATCTCAAGCTTTTTCTCAATAGTCCTTAACCAATCGTCAGCTTCCAAAGGATCAATAACTTGACTGAAACTGGGAGGCTTAGTCCTCTGAAAATCTGACAACTTGGAGTGATGACCATTCTGATTTCCATTCTGCCCAACCATAGCTTGCACACTTTTCAACAGCTTAATCAGATCGTTGTTTCTCCTTTCTTCAAACATACGCATGATTTGTTTAGTGGATGGCGGATGTGGCGGTGGAGGTGGTGGTGGAGAATACGGCTCGGGGGAATGTCCTACCTGTCTTGCTGAGCGACGAATAGGGACATCCTCACAAGCGTGGTTGCTGGTGCCTCCCCGCGTCATCCTATTGTTTGTTTTCCCAATATAAAGCAACCGAGATGAGCAATATCCAAAAATGGGAATAAAAGCCAGCAACAAACCCGAAAGAAACCAGCGAAAACCAAGGAGAATAATAAAAAGGTTCCAACATAATTATACATAGACTCATACATGAAAAGTAAACCTCATGACGGGTTCGCCTACCCTCATACATGAAAGTAAGCATCGTGACACGTATGACTACATCCGTACATCAACCTCATGACAACTGCGGATACTCTAATGATCTAGTGCTTTGTTGGTGCTGCTGGCTCCTCTCCTAAGTCGGACTAAGATCCTGAACTCATAGTGGAAACCTCCAGGTTAAAAGTGACATGACGGTGCTGCCTCGAGGACTCTCCCTCAGGGGAAGGTGCGGGGTGAGTCTGGATCATAGGGGCTGCAGGAGTAGTGACAAGGGAAGCCCACGCAGCAGGGGCACTGCGAGGAGTCACTGCCAAAGGGTTCGTGGTACCCTGAGTGGTCACCGAGGTAGCAGGGGTAGCAGAGGCTGGAGGAATGAATGGGGTAAATCCGACAGTAGGTGGAGGGTTCCTATTCCGAGCAGTGGCAAGGGCTATCCAGGCTCGGGTCAGTGATATAGCGAGAAAAGTGGCTAGAAGGACGATCGCACGCCGTATCAATAAAAGGGAAGTGGATACGCCCGTTCTTGTGCAGAGACGGGTAGAAGAAGAAACCTGGACGAGCCTGCATGCGAACCTCATTGTAGTGCAGGTCTACAAGAGCCTCAAGTGTGGCAAACTAGATGGCCTGAGATGGCGTGGAAGCGAAACCACCCTTAGAGGAATGAGTGTAAACGCCGGAAGGGGAACTGTGGTGTAAAGTGACCTCCGCATAATACTCGTACAGTGAGCCAGCCAAATGCTCCCGATACACCTGGTACACTGGATCAGCACCCTCTAGGTAGAGTCGAGGCCACACATTCTGAAGCAGATGCGGTGAGGTGTACAGTGCTGGCTCTGACTGCTACAGGAATGGAATCGGAGCCATCTACACTCACAATCATTAGACGGTTAGCGATAAAAATAATTAAATGCATGCAATGCAGCAACCAATTTCTATTGCTATCGGCACTCAAACTAAATTAGCTAAAGTTCCTACTAGCGTGTCGATTGTCTAGTGTGTCCTACAGTCAGCGCGACTTTGATACCAAGTGTTGTGGCACCCCGGCTCAGAGCAACCGGTTTACCTTGCATTGCCAGCCCAGAGATCAAGTCTTCTGGCAACACACAACATCTTGGTACAGAAAACAACCGCTTTATTGATGCTAGCGGAAACATAGGTTCGATATTACATCAAGTAGTTAGGCCAAGCGGCACACACGATGCGGCTGAACAATATGTACATTATTTAATGAACATGAAGGGGCCTCGATCATGATAACTACGCGGTAGCGGAACGACAGCAAAGTGGAACTCCATAGGACAGGGACACCGATGTGGACACGATCTAGACACGGGAAGCACTCCGATCCGGTAAGACTTTCCTGAAAGCTTCCATGACACGTCAGGTCAGTACATTGAATTTACTTGCAAGCTCACAACAAGCATAAGCATAAGGACAAACATATCATGACATTTAATCAAGTTAAATCCAACGCAACAACATACTACTTATGAAGTGAATCAAACATGTGCACTGAGTCCCCAGGGACTCTCTTACTAGACGGTTTACCTCATAACTAGAACGGTGATCATACCCGGATCACAAATGAAACCAACACTTTAGTTCCCACAAAGATCATATCATGATCTCGCAAATCTCATCACTTAGCCAGTGCCAAGAATATAAATTTAGTGTGCAAGATTACTCAATCATGTTGATCCATGGTGTGACTTACTTACGGGATGTGTCCATAACCGAGGACGCAGCTATCGATAGATTTAATAAACACTCTGCAGAGGTTAGCACACTATACCCACACCATGAATCCATGGCCTTGCACTCCCATTCGGGTGGACCAACAGCATTCCGAGGGAACCCTCCCATTGCCATGACACTCTCCCGGCCACTCCGACCAACTCCCTTCTGGGCTAAGTCATGGGTGGCCCCGTGTCTACCAAAGACATCAACGGCCACCGTCGTGGCAAAACTTAAACGGTCCCAAACGGGGACAAGGTAGCATATCAACTATGGGCACACAAGGTTATGTCTGCTTACCGGGCCAGGGTACCGCACTCCCATAACCTTCCCTCATTGGAGGTACCGACCAGAGGCATGACAACGGGCCGAATAGAGGCCTTCCCATAAAGGAAAATGTGGTTGCACTGGGAAAACTCGATTCGGTGGCACCATGACTTGATCAACATTATGTTCAAGTTGAATTAACATCAGGTTTAACTTGAAATGAAAATACTCGAGTCACAATATGCCATGAACATGCAACTATTCAACATGCATCACATATCACTTAACGTAAACAGATCAACATCATCAAAGTTTTCTACTTGCACTACTCATCATTTTAACTCACTGGTTTCAACTTCACTAGTTTAACACTCATCATTTTAGTTATGCCATGGTATATTAAAATCAATAACTCACATAAAGAAAAATACTACCGATCATACCCAAAAGCATAACCACACAATCAGAAGTACTTCTACTGCCTTAAACTAGTCCACGCATTCAAACAGTATTGTAAACTAAACATTTAAACCAAGACAAAGTAACTAGCATATGTAATATTCATTTAAATAATTAAATGCATGAAATAACTCATATTCAACTAGGAAAAATCATGAATATTGAAATGACACCATACAAATGTTGGTGTGGCTTGCCTTATTGCAGAGGAGGTTCACACTCCTCCTGGTTATCTTCAAGACAAGCTTCTCCCTCTGAAAATATTTAAAAACAACAAAAGAAAATATGAAGAACCATTCTGAAAATCACCAGAAATTCCAGACAGCAGAGAAAAATCTCCATTCTGGTGTGCTACTAGAACTTTTCAAAACAAACACAATGCAAAAAGAATCAATTCATTTGGACTTATGGTTTAAAAGTTATGGATGGTCAAAGCTTCTGGTCAAAATATTTGAATTAAATCTGAAATAAAAGAAATCCAGGGGGTGAAGTCGAGGACGTATTCTGTGAATACGCCTCCACTCGTACCGCTTCGGGCGCGAGTGGAGAGGCTGACAGCAGGCCCCGCCCGTCGTGCGTGGGGAGAGAGAGAGAAGCAGAGGGGTGGTGGAGCTTCGCCGTGTTGGAGATATGCCCTAGAGTCAATCATGTATGATGATATTTCCTATGTGTTTATGAATAAAGATAGTCCTTGGACATTATCAATGATGTGTATCAGCAAGTATGTGACTTGTTTGTGCGACTATGCATTATATGATGACTGTCCTAAAAGGTCCCTAGTCGAAAGGGATGTGTGGACGTGCAGCCGACTAGACAGGCATATGACACGGTCGATGGCTTGGTCTCACTAGCCATGGAGCATTGGATGCTAACCGGATAATATGGACTTGGAAAGGTCTGGTCGGATTTGACATAGTCGGATCCGAGTCGAGATAAGGTCCGAGTCGGACAGACCCAACTATGAGACGCAGTGATATGTCATCTGTGAGTCTCTAGTACAACATACATTCTATGTCCTAAGACCTGAGCTGACGCATGTACTCGGGATGGTGACAGACTTGCTTTGGGCCGACCAAACGCTACTCTGTGGACGGGTAGTTAAAAGGTAGGTTTCGGTTTGTCCACCCCATGTCTGCGAGACATGGTCGAGCAAGATGGGTTGCCCTCCGATCGGAGAGATATACTGGGCCCCTCGTGTGATCCGACCAGATAAGCATGGCTATGCGACAAGGATTATGAGATAATCCGGATAGTGGTCGGTATCACCGAACGAAAGAGGTCGGCTAGCACAAGGATGACAGTCTCGCTTTTGAGCCCGGCAACATATATATCGTGGCAAAGGGAGCAAGTGTGACACGTTGTGCTGTGTTCGCCTAACCAGCTTCATAGTTCTCGGTGGTCGGCACGCCTTGCTAGAGGCCGCTACCAACCCTGCAGGTCGAGGTGATCCGAATCGTGACCAAGCCGACTTGAACCTAAGGGGTCGCGGCTTAAGGGAAGGAACCTACAAGGTCGGTTCAGAGGACACCGGTCGGATGTGATCCGAATCGGACTAGGAACGTGACCGAGTAGACTTTGCTTAAGGGTCCGTGCGAGGCCCAAGTGTTGAGCCCGCGACGGACGCCTATATAAAGTGGAGGTGTGGCACACTCATGCGATTGATCGCTTTGGCTGCGACTAGGGTTTGCATGTGTTGCGAATAGACACCTCCACTCGCCGCTGACTGTGTGATCGGACCTAGCAGTCCGCCGCACGGTGTTCCTCCCTGCACGCGGATACCGTTAGAGGCGGTGCACTTGCGCCCGCCCGACGAACTCAGATGTGGGATCGACGACCGATCGCTCGAGGGAGATTGGACGAGGAGGAGACGATCCACGCGACGCGCTGCCCCAACTCTTCTTCCGCTGCACGCATCGCGCTGCCTAGTGGTAACGAACTGTGATCCATCTCCCGTAGCATGTTCGTGGTTGTTCTGCGCGTAGGAAATTTTAATTTGCAGTCGACGCACCCTACCGTAGATCCCAACACGCCGGAGCTCACACCGGCGAGGAGGGCTCGTCGGTTGATTTGAGAGGGATAGATGGTTAGAGGGGTTCACGATGCACCTGCATGTACCCGTGGCACGTCGAGAGGTGGATGGAGCAGCTCAGAATCAACCTCCCAAGCGGCAGCTATGGTCGAGTTTCGCCGGAGTTGAAGAATACGGCGGAGGGAGGCGGTTCCAGGGGCTCCAACAGGGTCAGCAGGCACCAGTGAAGCACCAGGGAGTCGTCGGAGAAGTGGCATGAGCTCGAAAGGGGCTGGATGGGTGGGGAGAAGCAGAGGGGATCGCCGGCGAGCTTGAGCTCAAGGACGGCGGCCCGAGGCCTTCCCGACCAGGATGCGGCTCCTCTACTACTTGTGGTGGGTGGCGGAGTGGGTTGATGAGCTCAGAGAGGCCAGGGGCTCGGTATTTATAGGCAGAGGGGGTGGGGATTCGCGGCCCACCGGAGCTCTCTAGAAGGCGGCGCACGGTGATGAGAAGTGCCAGGGAGGGGTGGAGAGGGCTCAGTGATCATGCAGTGACTGTGGAGCTTGCGGACGAGCACAAGTACGCGGGCGCGGACGAAGATAGTGGCACGGGGCGCATTGTGGCTTTGGCCGCGTCGTGCCCGTGCTTGCTGCAGCAGCTCCGGCGTCAGTGAGCGCCATGGAGAGGTCAAGGGCGATGTGACGAAGCTGGTGGCGCGGTGCGGCAGTCGTCGAGCGAGCGCTGAGACGAGCACGCACCGAACAGAGGCTCGGGGGCAGCATAGAGCGCGTCGAACGCGTGCCAGGGCCCGTGTCCTTACGCGGTCACCACACTAGCTCGCAAAACGACGCCCACGCGATGCTAAACCGTGTCCAACGTGTTGTCCGTGCAGATTTTAGTCTAAGTGAGGAGACGGCACACTGCCAGGCCGACCACATTTAACATGAGCTACGCAACAAGTTTCTGGTCAGAAACTTTGGTACTATTTTTGGAGAGGTTCTAGAAGGAGTTTAAGGCTAATCTCCCGGGGTTAAGATCTTCTTAGGAAGGCAATGAAGCTCAAGAAAAATCAGCCTCATTGGATCAAGGAATAATATACTTGTTGTAGAAACTGCATTTTGAGGCCAGAACATAAATGATTTTCTGTAGCAAAAATATTCCAAAAACTCATGCAATATTTTTGCTTAGGGAGGTGTGCCAAGGTCCAAAGGATATTTGGAAATTTTCTCAGATTTTTGGGTGTAAGCAAATGAGGGTTGCATTGGAGCACAAGTTGCTGAATTGAATTTCAGAGAGGAAAATGAATATTTTTCTTTTATGAAAAATATTCCTTGGGTCATTTTGAGATTTTTCATAAAGGGAATGATGATTTTGAGAGGATGGGTCACTTGGGTTAAAATCAAGGACATGCCCAAGTGTTTAAGTCCAAGTGATTTGATTCAAAAAATCCAAATTCAAAATCAGAGGCAAAGAAGTCCGAAAAAAGAGAAAAGGCTAAAACCAGGCTGCCACAATATAGCCTCCACACAAAATCCAACTGTTACACACAATTGACCCAACTCGGTCAGACCGAATAGAAGAACTCGGTGAGACCGATTTAGTTCAAAATGCGAACGTTAGGAATCTCGGTGGGACCGACATGATCAACTCGGTGGGACCGATGTGCTAGGGTTAGGGCAAAACCTCATCTCGGTGAGGCCGATTGCATGAACTCGATGATATCGATTTCTACAATGAGCAAACAGAGAGTTGGTCAAGCAAACTCGATGGGACCGATTGCACATTTTGGTGAGACCGAGTTAATTACAACAGGTAACTGAGAGTTTGCAAGGCCATCTCGGTGAGACTGAGATCCCTATCGGTGAGGCCGAGATCCCTATCGGTGAGACCGAATTGTCTAAGGTTTCTAGCAGTGGCTAGGTCAAATGAACTCGGTGGCACCGGATAGATCAAATCGGTGGGGCCGAGTTTGACTTTGAGTTTTGACATATGTGGATAGAGTATTCGAGGGTAGAGTATTCAACCCAAATTTACTGATTCGACACAAGGGGAGCCAAAGAATATTCTCAAGTATTAGAAGCTGAGTTGTCAATTCAACCACACCTGGAAGACTTAATATCTGCAGCAAAATATTTAGTAGCAAAGTAATATGGAAGTAACGGTAACGGTGGGAAAAGTAACAATAGCAGTTTTGTAGTAATCGTAACAGTGGCAACGGTAAAGTAACTAAGCAAAGATCAATATGTGAAAAGCTCGTAGGCATTGGATCAATGATGGAGAATTATGTCGGATACGATTCCTGTAACAGTTATAACATAGGGTGACACAGAACTAGCTCCAGTTCATCAATGTAATGTAGGCATGTATTCCGAATATAGTCATACATGCTTATGGAAAAGAACCTGCATGACATCTTTTGTCCTACCCTCCCGTGGCAGCGGGGTCCTATTGGAAACTAAGGGATATTAAGGCCTCCTTTTAATAGAGTACCGGACCAAAGCATTAACACTTAGTGAATACATAAACTCCTCAAACTACGGTCATCACCGGGAGTGGTCCTGATTATTGTCACTTCGAGGTTACCGGATCATAACACATAGTAGGTGACTATTGACTTGCAAGATAGGATCAAGAACTCACATATATTCATGAAAACATAATAGGTTCAGATCTGAAATCATGGCACTCGGGCCCTAGTGACAAGCATTAAGCATAGCAAAGTCATAGCAACATCAATCTCAGAACATAAGGGATGCTAGGGAAAAACCCTAACAAAACTAACTCGATTACATGGTAAATCTCATCCAACCCATCACCGTCCAGCAAGCCTACGATGGAATTACTCACGCACGGTGGTGAGCATCATGAAATTGGTGATGGAGGAAGGTTGATGATGACGATGGCGATGGATTCCCCTCTCCGGAGCCCCGAACGGACTCCAGATAAACCCTCCCGAGAGAGATCAGGGCTTGGCGGTGGCTCCATATCGTAAAATGCGATGAATCTTTCTCTCTAATTTTTTTCCTCCCTGAACGTGAATGTATAGAGTTGGAGTTGATGTCGGTGGAGCCTCAGGGAGCCCACAAGATAGGGGGCGCGCCCCAGGGGGGTGGGAGCACCCTCCACCCTCGTGGACAGGTGTGGGCCCCCTGGTGTTGATTCTTTCGCCAGTATTTTTTATTAATTCCAAAAATATTCTCCGTGAAGTTTCAGGTCATTCCGAGAACTTTTATTTCTGCACAAGAATAACACCATGGCAATTCTGCTGAAAACAACATCAGTCCGGGTTAGTTCCATTCAAATCATGCAAGTTAGAGTCCAAAACAAGGGCAATCGTGTTTGGAAAAGTAGATACGTTGGAGAAGTATCAACTCCCCCAAGCTTAAACCTTTGCTTATCCTCAAGAAATTCACTTGATAAACTGAAAATGATAAAGAAAACTTTCACAAACTCTGTTTGCTCTTTTTGTTGTAAATATGTAAAGCCAGCATTCAGGTTTTCAGCAAAGATTATGAACCAACCATATTCACAATAACACTTAGGTCTCATGTTTACTCATATCAATGGCATAATCAACTAGCGAGCAATAATAATAAATCTCGGTTGACAACACTTTCTGAAAAGAATCACAATATTATATAACAAGATGGTATCTCGCTAGCCCTTTTTGAGACCGCAAAACATAAATGCAGAGCACCCCTAAAGATCAAGGACTGACTAAACATTGTAATTCATGGTAAAAGAGATCCAGTCATACTCAATGTAAACTAATAGTAATTCATGCAAATGATAGTGGTGCTCTCCAGCTGGTGCTTTTTAATAAGAGGAGGATGACTCAACATAAAATTAAATAGATAGGCCCTTTGCAGAGGGAAGCAGGGATTTGTAGAGGTGCCAGAGTTCGAGTTTTGAAACAGAGATAAATAATATTTTGAGTGGCATAATTTCATTGTCAACATAACAACCAAGAGATCTTGATATCTTCCATGCTACACACATTATAGGCGGTTCCCAAACAGAATGGTAAAGTTTATACTCCCCCACCACCAACAAGCATCAATCCATGGCTTGCCCGAAACAACGGGTGCCTCCAACTAACAACAGTCATTGGGGAGTTTTGTTTGCAATTATTTTGATTTGAGCATGGGACTGGGCATCCCGGTACCAGCCACTTTCTCGTGAGTGAGGAGCAGAGTCCACTCCTCATGAGAATAACCCACCTAGCATGGAAGATATAGACATCCCTAGTTGATACATGAGCTATTCGAACATACAAAACAGAATTTCATTTGAAGGTTTAGATTTTGGCACATACAAATTTACTTGGAACGGCAGGTAGATACCGCATATAGGAAGGTATGGTGGACTCATATGGAATAACTTTGGGGTTTATGGAAGCGGATGCACAAGCAGTATTCCCGCTTAGTACAAGTGAAGGCTAGAAAGAGACGGGAAGCTAACCAACTAGAGAGCGACAACAAATCATGAACATGCATTAAAATTAATCAACACTGAGTGCAAGCATGAGTAGGATATAATCCACCATGAACATAAATATCGTGGAGGCTATGTTGATTTTGTTTCAACTCCATGCGTGAACATGTGCCAAGTCAATCCACTCGAATCATTCAAAGGAGGATACCACCCTATCATACCACATCACAACCATTTTAATAGCATGTTGGCACGCAAGGTATACCATTATAAACTCCTAGCTAATTAAGCATGGCATGAGCAACTATAATCTCTAATTGTCATTGCAAACATGTTTCATTCATAATAGGCTGAATCAGGAATGATGAACTAATCATATTTACAAAAACAAGATAGGTCGAGTTC
The DNA here is from genome assembly GCA_021605205.1 of Aegilops longissima. Lineage (NCBI taxonomy): Eukaryota > Viridiplantae > Streptophyta > Magnoliopsida > Poales > Poaceae > Aegilops > Aegilops longissima. The sequence continues at coordinate 553,384,533 of CM038677.1, read as the reverse complement.
ATACCAGCTTCTCTCATCTCAATCAGTCCATCATATATCATCATTATTGCCTTTCACTCGCACGACCGAATGGTGTGGATAATAATAATAGTGCACGTGCATTGGACTAAGCTAGAATCTGCAAGAATTTTGTCGGTGTACTAGAGTAGGGGTACCCTAGTATCCCGAACTCGCACGGGGCAGCAAAGACTGCACCAGCAGGCTGCCTAGTGACCGCCAAGGTCCTCCGTGGTTCCTTTGGAGCCATTCAAGAACAAAGTATTGAAGCTAAGAAGACAAGACCCCGGCAAGAAGAGCTTGCCGGGAAGGCCGCTCAAGGCATGGGGAAGACAAGACCCCGGCAAGAGGAGCTTGCCGGGAAGGCTTGGTGAGCGACAAGCTCCCGAGCGCGACAAGGATTCAGCCGCTGCAAGGTGCTTGCCACGGCAGGAAACCTCTTCATCTCCGCCTCCAGCTCATCCACCAACGTGTCGCCATAGGGCCATTCCAGCGCAGGCGGTCAAGAGGTCAGGCAGCCAGCGGAGAGCAGCGGTAAGCGCAATGACAGGGTGGCATCGTGGCAGCGATGGCGCTCGATGGTCCTTTTTCGCACTGCTTAGGCGACATGGATGGGCATTTATTGCTTTTGTCCCTTGCCGCCGAGTTAGGTAGAATACACTGTACAAAGTAGCTGTACCAACCGCAACTCATTTTTCCCATTTTGCCCTTGTTCACGCTGCCACTGTGGTGACCCCTTGAGCCTATAAAAGGAGGCCCATGCGCAACGAGAAGGGGTTCGCTGGTTCGACTCATTCGAGATTAGAGACACTCAAGCTAGGTTTTGTAGTTCTCATTGCTCCCTAGCAAGAACACAATATAATCGCACAAGCAGAGGAGTATTATCTCTCCGGAGAGCTCTGCTGGGTAAACCGCTAGCGGTGCATCGCCGACCGCTCTTTTCAGGCAATCTCCGCCCCGACCAACCAAAAGGGACTCGGTCCGCCAGGTCCCATAGGTGTTCGTGGGTCACGATCGCCTTCCCCGACATCTTTGGCGCGCCTGTAGGGCGCCGAGGCTGTGTGAACCTGATCCGCGCTCACACGAGCAACATCTTCGCATCTTCATCAACATGCCACCAAGAAGAAGGCTTCGGCGGCGGTGAGCCGAGCCGTCTGTTAAACCCACCACCACCGGAGCCGACGAGTGGTGGGGAAGACGCTGGCGGAAGAACGGGCGTCGACGAAGGCGCTCATGACGCTGCCAAGTCCAAGGACAAGGCCGCGCAGACTTCGGCGTCCGTACACATACCGCGGCCATCTCAAGAGGCGCGGGACCGACAGTGTCATGGTATTCATAATACCATACGATCGTTGGATCAAGGCCAAGCTGGAGGATCTCGGAGCCCTCAAGACCAGCGCAGCACGCCAAAGATGTCGGCACGAAGCGGGTACGATCGCTCGACGGATGCTGCTCCTTCTAACTTAGTTAGAAGTCCGAGCATATCCCGCTCCTCGCACCGTACGCCATTGCCACCCACCACTCCAGCGGAAGCTTTGGCGAGAGCCCAACTGCTTCTAGATTACCCTCCAACAGCCGACAAGGTCGATGAATGGAGGGCCACCATCCAGAGTCTCATCGGCTTTGCCAACGGCGATACTCCGCGGCAACCAACTGCATCCTTGCCGGCGAGACGACAAGGCACGAGCCGGTGGCGACGAGACCTGTGGGGGTGCAACCACCATGCACTCTCCCTCCCGAAGGCCAAGATCGCCGACTCGTCGGATCCACCTCGACAGCGACTCCACCGCTTCATCGGATCCGCGAGCTCATCGTGATCAGCGCCAAGTTCTTCAAGAACGGCAACAAGAAGACGCTCGAACTCGCATCGAGCGTCGAAGAGAAGCGCGCGTCAATCGACCAGCTACCGGGCCCACTGTCGACGCAGCATGCGCCAGGGGAACCAGTGACTTGTCGACGCGTAGGTTGCCATGCGTTCACCGTGAGCTGCGGCAGTCCAAAGGGCCCACAAGAAAATTTTCAAGCCGACGCGCGAGAAGTATGATGGCAGGACGATCCGTCGGAGTTCCTCAAGATCTACACCATCGCGTGCAAGCTGCGGGGACGAGACAACAAGATCCTCGCCAACTACTTCCCCGCGGTACTCAAGCCAAATGTCGATCTTGGCTCATGCACTTGCCGGACAGCTCCATATCTTCTTGGGCAGATCTATGCCATCGCTTTGTCGGCGCTTTCACGGCGGCCACAAGCCTCATGGCTAAGAGAGCGACCTTCATCCGCCGCCCGAAGGAAGGAGAGTCCTCGCAAGTTCATCCGTAGATTCAGCCGTGTGCATTACAACATCCCGGATGTCCACCCCGCGGTGATCGGCAAGTTTCATCGTAACATGCGGAACCGCAGGATGAGGGAAGAGATGGCGATGTGCAAAGTCAAGGACGCCGGTGAGCTGTATGCCCTAGCCGACAAGTGTGCACGTCCGAGGAAGGGAGGAGACTCGTGAGAGAATATGAAGCAGGATCTCGATAGGAGGAAACCGCCCGGCCAAGAAGAGCGGCGGAACAATGTAAAGAAGAAGGGCAAAGAAGTGCTAGTTGTCGAAAGCAGTCCGCAACGGTGGTGCCGCCAAGAAAGCCAAGGTTAGTGGCTCGGCAAGGAGATTGCCACGACACCGACCGCCAAGCTGTGGCGGCCGTCGACAAGCAGGACAGCTCCAACAAACAGTACTGCAAGATCCACCGCACCAAGGGCCATGACCTCCAGAGCTGCAAGAAGGTTGAGCAGCGTGTTGAACAGCAGAAGGCTGAGTACGAGCGGCGCGACAAGGAGAAGGCCCAGGAAGGTGCTGGGGGAGTTAGCAAGAAGAGACCCGGCCGGGGAGGACGCCGCGGCAAGGCCAAGCAGCGGCAAGGAGACAGACCTCCCCGCGGCCGTGACAAGGATGAAGACGACGATGACGATGAAGATATGGAAGACGATGAGGCTGAAGAGCAGGAGTTTCAGAAAGCCACGGAGGTCCTCTGCGTTGACGGTGGTGCTTCTCTGCATACCTCACACCGCCAACTCAACAATGGATGCGGGAGATTAATGCAGCAGAACAATCCGTAGAGTCACGCAGGCCTCTGAAGTGGTCCAGCACGCCTATCATCTTTGATATTGAGGACCACCCTGATCGCATAACTGCGGTCGGGTGCTTGCCGATGTTGGTCTCACCAACTATCCGCAACCTCAAGGTCACCAAGATGCTAGTTGATGGCGGGCCGGCTTAAACCTGATCTCCTCCGCGGTGCTCGTAAGCTTCAAATCCTCGACGGCGAGCTCAAGAGGCGCACGCTCCAAGGAATCAATCCAGAAGGAGCAAGCAAGGGGAAGATCACGTTACGCGGTAACATTTGGCAATGAGCTAAACTTGGGATCGAGAAGGTCACGCTCGACGTTGCTAATTTTCCATTGCCTTACAATGGAATACTTGGCAATCAAGCACTCGCCAAGTTCATGGCGGCCTCTCATTATGCATACAACTTGCTCAAGATGCCAGCCCGATAAGTGTCATTTCATTCATGGCGACAAGAAATATGCTCTTATCTCGCCGACAAGATTTACCGGAGGCAAAGCTGCGACATATAGCAAATCACTTGCCGCTGAAGCTCCGGGGAAGAAGAAGACCACTTTGTCCAAGAAGAGCTCGATGCCTACTCCGGCAAGCGCACCTCTTGGAGTGCTGCGCTACCGCCGAGGACGCACCATCGAGCTCCACCGCAAGTGCAAGAAGACGATAGCAGCTCCACCAAGACCAAGAGGGTGCCCGCCAAGGAGGACGGCACGGTGGTACCTTCACCATCGGTGCCACTCTAGACCCTAAATAGGAAGGCGCTCGTTGCTTTCCTCGCGACGAACGTCGACGTGTTTGCATGGCAACCGTCGACATCCCGTGCTCCTGAAAGTAATTGAGCACCACCGCTGTCTCTGCGCGCCCGTCAAGCGTAAAGTCGAAGAAGTGCAAAGGAGCGCCAAGAGTTCATTGCGAAGAGATCAAGAAGTTGGAAGCAGCAGGCCTTGTCAGAGGAGTGCTCCATCCTACGTGGTTGGCCAATCCCGTAGTTGTTCGCAAGGCAAATGGGAAATGGAGACTTTGTATTGACTTCACAGATGTTAATAAAGCTTGCCCTAAAGATCCATTTCCCTTGCCGCGTATCGACCAGATTGTTGACTCCACGGCTGGATGTGATTTGCTTTCATTTCTTGATGCATACTCAGGATATCATCGATCTTCATGGCGGAAGAGGATGAAGAGAAACCGCATTCATCACCCCATGTGGCACATACTGCTTTATACGGATGCCCTTTGGGTTAAAGAATGCTGGTTCAACGCTTGCAAGAGTAGTCCATGACGCTTTTGAGCCCCAAATGCACGTAAATGTAGAAGCCTACATGGATGACATAGTGGTCAAAAGCAAGGACAAGCAACTCTGGTTCAAGATCTAGACGAGAACTTTGCAAATCTGCGCAAGATCAACCTCAAGCTCAACCCGAGAAGTGCGTGTTTGGAGTCCTTCCGGCAAGCTTCTCGGGTTCTTCGTGTTCAGCGGGAATTGAAGCCAATCCCGACAAGATCAAGGCCATCGAGCAGATTGAAGCACCAAAGCGCCAAGGATGTACGAAGACTTGCGGTTGCGTGGCTGCTCTCAAAGAAGTTTATCTCTAGGTTCGCTGCTGGCGTGCCTGCCATTTTCAAGATTTTGAAAAGGCAGGTCCAATGAAATGGACTCCGAAGCGGAGGCTGCGCTGCAGACTTAAAGAGGTACCTGTCCTCCACTCCAATACTTGTCGCACCTAGGCCACAAGAAAAGTTGCTGCTATACATAGCGGCAACCAATCAAGTGGTTAGTGATGCGTTAGTAGCGGAAAGGAGGCGCACGATGAGCCGCAACCAAGGCAGATGCATCCAGCGACAAGGTGGGGCTTCACCGACAAGCTCGTCCCGATAAGGACGGATTTGCGCAGACGAGCGAGAAGATTCGAGAAAAGGATGGTGCAGCGCCCGGTGTACTTTGTCGGCCTTCTCAGGGGCTAGGTCAAGGTACTCGGTGTGCGAATTGCTTTTCGGCCTCCTCATGGCCTCGAAAGCTGCGCCATTACTTCCAAGCACATGAGATAACGATCGTCACCGCTTTCCTTGAAGAGAATATTGCAATATCCGAAGCAGCAGGCAGGATTGTCGAGTGGGCGCTAGAATTGTCAACCTTTGGCCTCAAGTTTGAAAGCACTTCAACTATCCGAAAGCGAGCATTGGCGAGTTTATAGCGAATGGACGCCGACACAAGATGAAGAAATTCGAGACGAACATTCCCGTCAAGGAAGCAAGCGGAGAGTGGATAATGTACTTTGATGGTGCCTTTCGCTGCAAAGCGCGGTCTTGGCGTCTTGCTTATCGCACCACCGGAGAGCACCTCAAGTACATAGTCCAAATGCACTTTCCCAAGGAGCAAGCGACAAACAATACTGCAGAGTATGAAGGTTTGCTTGCCGGTCTCGTGGATCGCAGAGACCTTGGGATCAAGAAGCTCATTGTCGGGGGTGACTCGCAGACTTGTCGTCCGCCAAGTGAACAAAGATTATCGAGTCCGCTGATGGAAGCCTACGTCGATGAAGTGAGAAAGCTAGAAGAACACTTTGAAGGCTCGCAAATGGAACATGTTCCAAGAGCTCGTAATGATATTGCCGATGGTTCGCCAAAGTCGCCGACTCAAGTTACTGTGGAACCAAGAATTTTTGTGCTCAAGCTAACTCAACCAACTGTAACGCCATCAACCGGACAGAACAAGAAGAGGAAATTGATCTCTGGCGACTATTTTCCGGCAGAGCTACCCGAAGCCGCCGTCGCGAAGGTCCCCAAGATCAACACCAAGAGTCTTGAGGAGCGAGCTGCTCCGACAAGCCCTGTGGTTTGTTTCGTTGAAGCGACGCTCCCGACAAGTTTTGCTCCGGCAAGCTTGCCGGGAACATCAAGCTCGGCCGAGCCGCAGCTCTTGCCGTCGAAGTGGATGTTCCGCAGCAGCAGAATGTGCCTTTAGTCCTGGTTGTCGAGCCACAAGCTCCAACATGGGCACAAAGAGATTGTCCATTTCCTTGAGACGGAGAACTTCCCAAGAGCAAGAAGAAGCGAGAAAGAGTAGCCCGGCAGTCAAGTATGTACCGGTTTGTCGACAAAGACATTGTATAGAAGAAGACTCAACGGTGTGAAATTGAAGTGTATTCACGGGAAGATGGACGAAGCTGTTGGCGAGAGATACATGGAGGCATATGTGGTCACCACATTGGCAAGAAGAGCACTTAAGCAAAGCTTTCCGGCAAGGTTTCTTCCGCCGACAGCCCTCCAGGATGCAACTCGCACAAGTAACCAAGTGTGAAGCGTGCGGCCCATTCAAACAGATACACCAGCCAGCTCAAGCTCTCCAGACGATCCCTTTATCCTGGCCATTTTCGGTGCAGGGGCTCGACATCCTCGCCCTTTCCCCGAGCTATCGGGGCTTTGAGTACTTGTACGCTGCAATCGACAAGTTCACAAAGTAGCCGGAAGTGGAAGCGATGAGGAAGGTGACAGCCAGATCGGCAGTCAAGTTCTTCAGTCAATTGTTTGCCGCTTTGGGATTCCTAACGGGATCATCACCGACAACGGCACACAGTTCACGAGTCGCACCTTCATGCAGTATGTCCAAGATCTTGGCGCCAAGATCTGCTTTGCTTCTATTGCTCATCCGAGAAGTAACGGTCAAGCAGAGAGGGCAAGCGCTGAAGTGCTGCGAGGACTCAAGACCAGAACTTTCGACAGGCTGCACAAGTGCGGAAGAAATGGATTGAGGAGCTACCGGTGGTTCTTTGGTCGATCAGACGACGCCAAATCGAGCCATCGCCGACACCTTCGCCTAGTCTATGGAGCAGAGGCAGTTCTCCCACACGAACTCAGATACGGGTCACCTCAGTACTCGCTATGATGAGCTTGAGCAAGAGCAGCTGCGACAAGATGACGCGCTGCTCCTTGAGGAGGACCGTCTTCAGGCATTTGACGAGCTGCTCGTTACCGGCAAGCTTTGCGCCGCTACCATAGCCGCAAAGTTAGTGCCGAAGTTTCGAGGAAGGTGACCTTGTTCTTGGCGTGTTCAATCCGCCAAGAATTCCAACAAGTTGACGCCTTGAAGTGGAAGGCCCTTATCGGGTGAAACGAGTCACTAGGCTGGCGTTGTCCGCTTTGAGACCGAAGATGGCATTCGGTGAGCAACTCTCGGAACATTGAGCATCTTCGTAAGTTTCACCCATATAGGCGCGGTTGCGGAACCTGTTCCGGCAACCACCTTTTGTACAAGTCTTGCCGATGTTGCATGTAATCCTTTGTACAAAGGCGAGCGCAGACCCGTGCATCGATAAAGCTCATATGTTGCGCATAACTTGTCAAATACATGCTTTCATAATCCTTTTTGCATGTGTTATCTAACATTTTGTGCAGCATCCACACCCGGTAAGCAATAACGAGCCACAAGACTTTATTTTCTCTTCTTTCTCTTTCTCAAAGAAAGGAAGGTTCATCCACCCACAAGTTAGCCGGGGGGGAGGAGAAGATAATGGTGTGGGCCACCAAGCGTCGCTCGAGGAAGTATCGCCTTGCCGGGAAGCAAACGACAGAAAAGCTAAGTTGCCAAAGTTTGAGCAATCAGTTTTTAAATTTTTTAAGTTATCTTCCTCGAACGATAGTACTTTGTATGGAAAACCTGTGTGCGGAGGAACCAACTCGTAGCTGGTCGCGCCCTTACTTTGTTTCGAGTCCGCTCAACAATTTAAGTGAGCTGCAACTAGTTGCGACAAGGTTGCTTGTCGGAGGCGGCACCGCCAAAGAAGTGCCGACGTTCCGCACTCAGCGCTTCATGCAAGGGTGCCAGCACGACAAGTTCCCTAAAAGCGAGGGCACAAACATACAAAGGAAGGAATCAAGTAAAGGAAATAACGTTGCAATCATCGCCTAAGATAGAGTTATATTACAAAAGTAGCTTGTCGCAGATCTAATAGATTGTTCTCCTAAACATGATCAGCAGCGGCAAGGGAAAGATAAAACGGGCGGCCTAGTCTACGCGGTCGCCATCGACCCTCTTGAACCCGCTCACCCTGTCCACAATGGGTGCGACAAGGGCCTTGAGCGCTTCAACGTCGGTAGTCGGCGGCAAGGACTTGAGGACGTTGGCGAAGCTAATGCCTGGATTGCGGAAGGCCACCCTCATCAGCACCTTCTGAAGAGCCCCTGCACAGATTTGGCGCGACTCGTCGGCCAGCTGCTGGGATCTCTTCCCGAGCAGCCGGAGAGCCGCCACCACGCCTTGAAGAACAGGCTGAGCTTGGCGCTGGGTTGGAGATGCTCGTCGGTGGAGTACCCGAGATCCACCATCCCCAGCTCCATCAGCTCCTTGTCGATGGCGGCGGCTGTATTTACAAGACCCTCGGTCCAGTGCATCACGTTCTCTCTAAAGGTGTTATGGGCGGTCGTGGCATTCGCTAGCAGCTCCTCGTTGGCCTTGATTTTCTCCAACAGACCCGCTTCCCGCTCCTTGGCGCCATCCAGCGTCTCCATCAAGGTGGTCAGCTTCATATCAAGATCTACCTTGGAGTCCTTGGCGGCATCGAGCTCTTTGATCCTCTCAGCGAGACGGCCCTGCAACTCGCCAAGAGTGTAGGCGTCCTTCTCGCTCGTGCTTCAAGCGGTGAGCTCTTCGCCGCTCTTACGCAGACCGGCCTCCGGCTGCGTCACTTTTGTCTCCAACTCCTTCTTGGCGGCCTCGGCGGCTGCGGCGGCGTCCTTTGCTTCCTTGAGAGCTCGCCAAGTGATTGCTTCGCATGCAAGCTCTTCCTCATAGCTGTCAAGGTTGATCTTCCGCTGCGCCATTTCGCCTTCTTCGCAGATAGCTTTCGCCCGGCAAGCCGTTGTTGCTCCTCGACCTCGGCCTTCTCAAGGATGAAGGCTGTGCGCTCTTGAGAGTCGCCCCGCTCTTACGCCACGTCCGGAGAGCTTCTTGATTGGCGCCCGGAGCTCTTCTGCGCTTCTCCATGTTTGCTCCGCCCTCGCGACAAGTGCCTCCGGGACTCCAACTTGGCTTGTCGGACGCGGTAGAGCGACAGTAGCTTCTTCATCAGCTGCTCCTCCTCGGACTCGCCGCTGCTGCTGGTTGGCGCGTCAACCAGCGTCAACCCAGCGGAGGCGAGCAGCTCTTCGTCAAAGGTCTCCCCTTCGACCGGCGCCCTGGAGCTCGATGCCCAGGGGAGCTTGATGAAAACGCCGCCGCCTTCGATAGGCGCCGGCTGGGGCTCTTCGAACTGACGCTGCATCGGTGGCGGAAGGATCGGCGGATCGGCGTGGCGCTGGCGCTCCTGCGACCTCGAGGTCATCGAGACAATCGCTGACCCTCGCCCGACTTTGCGGCGGCAGCCTTGGCGGCCTCTCGCCAGCCGGACCCATCGGCCTTGACCTCTTCCTCCATGGTGGTGGCGTAAATGTCGTGTTGCCTTGCAGCGTCCTCCTCATTGGCAACCTCGGTCTCCATCGGCTCTGCGGCGAGATGGATCGGCGATCGGAAAAGAAAGAACGATCAAGCAAATGTTCAAAAGAAAAACGAAGAAAAAAGAGCCCAAGGGAAATTTTCGGTCTAAAGGGTTACCTGCAATGGGGTCTGTGGCGCGGTCTCAACCACGGAGGATGTTGGCGCTGCCCCTTGTCGGAGAAGCATCCCTTGCCGGAGGCGTTCCTTGCCGGGAATTCTCCTTGGCGCGAGTTGAAGCAGATGGTATTTGGGAGGCGGCTTAGGGCCCTCTGGTGAGCTGCTCTGCTCCTACACAAATCAACAAGTCGAGATATCGGCAAAGAAGGAGCACCCATGCACGCCTAACCGTGAAGAAACAAACCAAATACTTACGGCTGGGGGCTGTCTTTGGGGCAGCTCGAGGAAGGGTTGCCAGTCCGGCAAGGGGTCTCGAGAGCGCCTCCTGCCGCCACTTGGGATCGTCTTCGATGACAACCACTGGGGTCTTGGCTCTCTTCGACGCTCTCGAGCCGACATCCTGAAAAAGGAAAGAGTTCAGAATGAAGCAAATCGGATACAAGACAAAGCAACAAATTGAAGAATTACAAGTAACAGCGACAAGATCTTACTCTTCTTCTTCCTCGGAGCTGAGCGGAGAAGTCAATTCAGTCCGCCTCCGGTGCGACGAAATGGAAGAGTAGGCTCCCTCGGACGCTTGGCGGGTGCGGGGTCGTGGTCGGAAGGCCCGCTCCGTTCTGTTGTGGCGATGTGAGGCGCTCCAGCTGCTTGATGCTTGCCATGGTGGGAGCTGCGTCGTGGGCGCGACGGCTGTTAGCCCGTCTGCCGCCCGCCACTTCCCTGGTCTTGCAGAGGCGCCTTCTTGGTGGAACCGTGGGCTCCTCCCGCGGCAAGCTACACGAAGGTGGGGGAGGTGCCCCGCAGCCTGTCGTTCGACTCAGCTTGGCTCGGCCTGCTCCTCCGCTACCGGCAAGCTCCTCTCGATCGGCAAGGCTTGCCGCTCGCTGCCTCCGCCTCCTCCACGGTGAACCCAAATTCACCAGTGAGCAGCTTCTGCCGCCTCCTCCGCCTGGTGGCGTCTTGCTGCAGCTTCGGCGTCGGTGGTGTCGCGGGTGAGCCACTTACGCTTTCGTCGGGCGGATCGGCACTTTTTCGGGTTGTCGAAGAACTACTGCACGGCGTCATCGGCGGGCTCTTGCCAAGTTGGAGCGATCCCATGGGAATCACACAACAGCATCATTGCGCGGATCTTGGTCGGCGAAAAGTTGTTGCACAAAGGCGACCCCCCTTGGCAACATGAACCACTCGGGGTGATCTGGGTCGTGCTTGAACAGCTCCAACAGCATCGCATCCAGCTCCAAGACGGTGAAATTCTAGTTGAGGCCCGGGCGCAGCCTCATGATGTCCGCCGCATTTTAGAACTCCCAAGCAGGCCTCCTCCTCTCCTGCAAGGGAAGCGTCTGGCGAAGGAAATCTACGCCAGGCGCCTCTGATGAGTCCGGCATGCACGAGGCGCAAGATCCAGGTCACGGCAATCTTCAACCTAGCATCCTCCGGCACCAAGTTGCTCCAATCGTTGCCGCGCACTATGGGAGTTTGGTATTTGGCGGTGAAGGCTGCGGGTTCTCCTCGATGATCCAACACCAATCGCCTCTCCACTCCTCCCACTTGCTGCGGAGCTCTCCTTCCAGATATGCTTCTTTCTTGCCGATCACGGAGATCCAAGCAATCCCTCCGGCAAGTGGCTCTCCTCTCTCAGCGGGGCATGAAGAAGTGGCGGAAGAGGGATACGTTTGGGTGGACTCGACAAAGTTTTCGCAAAGGTGTGCGAAAACCGCCATGGTCGAGGACAGCATTGGGGGTGAAATCAAGGGCGAAGCCCGTAGGTGTTCATGATATCGCAAAAGAATTCAGAAAAGGCGGCAGAGCCCATAGAAGAAGAGCGAAGAAGGGGTACCCGGCGAAACCAACTCGATGTGGCGGCGAGATTACCCTCGTCGGCGGATGCGCCGCGTCTCCGTCGACGAAGAGGTAGTAGCCCTCCCTCGGCTCCTTTTGCGTCGAGTGGGGTCAAGGTGGCCCGCTCCTTTCGCGATGCCGCATGAGCCGCTGCGCCTCACCGACTTCACGCCCTTCCCTTGTCGGCCGGAGCCATGGTGGAGGTGGTGGAGGAGGCGGCAAGGCGTTGATGGCGTTAGTGGCGATGAAGCGGGCGTCGCTCTCTCGGACTCGAGAAGGAGGAGGAGCGGCGGTGGTTTTGAGATGTGGCGGCAATGGCGAGGTAGGCGACCTGCCCTGTTTCCCCTGTTTATAAGGAGGGAGAGGCGGACGCCCGCTTTTCAATTAGAAAGCCCCACGATCTCTCCCACGGCGCCATGTTCGGCGTGCTTTGCTCGTGGGGGCGTGGTGGGTCGGGCGAGTAACAGCGTGATCTAGGGCGCGTGCCCGTGCTGCTATTTTGGGCCTGGCCCAACAGCGCTTTCGGCACCGTGTGTGACCCAGGCCGGGGCTCTGTCGGTGTACTAGAGTAGGGGTACCCTAGTATCCCGAACTTCGTGGGCAGGCGATTAAAGACACCATGGCGGGGCTGCCTAGTGACCGCCAAGGTCCTCCGTGGTTCCTTTGGAGCCATTCAAGAACAAAGTATTGAAGCCAAGAAGACAAGACCCCGGCAAGAAGAGCTTGCCGGGAAGGCCGCTCAAGGCACGCAGAAGACAAGACCCCGGCAAGAGGAGCTTGCCGGGAAGGCTTGGTGAGCGACAAGCTCCCGAGAGCGACAAGGATTCAGCCGCGGCAAGGTGCTTGCCGCGGCAGGCAACCTCTCTTCATCTCTGCTCCAGCTCATCCACCAACGTGTCGCCATAGGGCCATTCCGGGCGTGCGTGTCAAGAGGCTGTGCAGCCGGCGGAGAGCAGTGATGGCGGCGACGAGGAGGTGCCATCGTGGCGGCGGTGGCGCCTGACGGTCCCTTTTCTGACTTTGTTTAGGCGACATGGACGGGCATTTATTGCTTTTATCCCTTGCCGTCAGAGTTAGGTAGAATACACTGTACAAAGTAGTTGTACCAACCGCAACTCATTTTTCCCATTTGCCCTTGTTCACGTTGCCACTGTGGTGACCCCTTGAGCCTATAAAAGGAGGCCCATGCATAGCGTAGAAGGGGTTGGCTGGTTCAACTCATTCGAGATTAGAGACACTCAAGCTAGGTTTTGTAGTTCTCATTGCTCCCTAGCAAGAACACAATATAATCAGACAAGCAGCAGAGGAGTATTATCTCTCGGAGAGCTCGAAGCTGGGTAAACTGCCGTGTGCATCGCCTCGATCTGCTCTTTGTGCAATCTCCGCCCCCCACCGAACCAAAAGGGACTCGGTCCGCCAGGTCCCATAGGTGTTCGTGGGTCACGATCAGCTTCCCCGACAAATTTAATACAAGGGAGAAGACAAGGTAATATAGGCTCTTTGTTAGATTAGCAATAATGCATATGAGAGCCACTCAACATTTTCATCATGGTCTTCTCCTCTCGACCCCCAAAGAAAAGAAAAGAAATAAAACTATTTACACGGGAAAGTTCCCAACAAGCAAAAGAAGAACAACAAATCTTTTTGGGTTTTCTTTTAATTACTACTGCTACAGGCATGGAAAATAAACTAGCTAAAAGCTACAACTATTTTTTTTGTTTTTCCTTAAGGTTTTTCAAACACAAAAGAAGAAGGCTAGAAAAGAAAATAAACTAGCATGGATAGTACAATGAAAAAGTATGAGCACCAACAACTAGAATGAGTGTGTGAACATGAATGTAATGTCGGTGAGAAATACGTACTCCCCCAAGCTTAGGCTTTTTGGCCTAAGTTGGTCTATGTCCATGGCTGGCCTGGCGGATATCCAAAGTTGTAGCTCGGGTCGTACTGAGATGCAGCACCTACTGCCTCAAGAGCTACAGCTGGAGGCGAGCTGCCTCCGTCCTCCTTTCGTACTCGTTCGCCTCTTCCCTAGTTATAACATATCTCCCTTTTGCCTGAAAGTCAAAGAAAGTAGAAGCAGGGAGAGCAATATGGACAGTGCGATGACTGTCGAAGATTAGTCGGTACTGGAGGGACTGTTCATTCCTCTCAACAAACTGATGGCGAGCCATAGCATTATAATCTAGATAAGTAGGAGGCAACCTAATATCATTTTCATGTATATGTACCTCAAGATAATTAGCTACACGAGTTGCATAAATTCCACCAAACAAATCTCCACTTAAACCGTTAAGATGCAACCTTCGTGCAACAATAGCCCCCAAGTTATATTGTTTATCACCTAATACCGCACTTTTGAGGACACAAAGATCTGGAACACACATGTGACAAGCCTCATCTTTACCGTTAATGCATCTACCTATGAAGAGAGCGAAATAGTTTATGGCAGGGAAATGAATGCTCCCTATGGTAGCTTGTGTGATTTCTCTAGATTCGCCCACAGTGATACTAGCAAGAAAATCTTTATATTAAGATTTGTGAGGTTCACTAACATTACCACACTGCGGGAGTATACCAGCAATATTAAAATCTTCTAGGTCCATGGTATATGATTTATCATAAAGATCGAATAAAACAGTGTGAGAATTGCGCGAGGATATAAATTTAAACCTTCTCACAAAGGAATTAGTTAGGTAGTGGTATTGAGGGCACTTATCTGACACGAAGCCCTCAAGATCAGCATTACACACATACGCGTCAAATTCTTCCTTGATGCCTGCCCGGACCATAAACTCTTCTGACGGCCATTCACAAGGCCGCACTTGAGCTTCCCTTGGTATTTCATTGTCGACTCACGTATCACGAGCCTAGGCCCTTGCTTCCTTGAAGATCCACCTTGGTGCATTTTCCTAAACATATTTCTTCCTCTAAAATTTTTAGTGACTCAAAATAAAAGTGAACCAAACTCAACAAGATTGATAGAAACTACTCCCACAAGTGCCTAGAGTCTATATCATGCATTAAAACTACTTTTGACCATATAAATTTGACATGCAAGCTCAAGAACAGGGTCACCTAAGCAGCAAAAATTTGCAATAAATAAAGCACTAGAACAAAAACTAATTGGACCATTGGAGGAGTCACATACCGAAGAACAATCCCCCAAAACCGTTTTGTGAATGGAGCTTTGAGCAAGGAGATCGAAAATGGCAGCAAGATGAGCTAGAACATGGGTTTGAGCTATGGGAGGATTTTTTCTGGAGGAAGAAGGAGTGAGTGGGTGCTGGAATAAGTGGAGGGGGGGCCACGTGGGGCCCATGAGGCAGGGGGCGCGCCCCAGGGAGGTGGGCGCGCCCGGACCCTCGTGGCTAGGTGGTGGCTCCCCCTGGTGTGTTCTCAGTGCCAGATATTCTTAAATATTCTACAAAAAATCATATTTTATTTTCATGACATTTGGAAAACTTTTATTTTCGGGGTATTTTTTTATTGCAAGGGTATTTCAGAAAATAGGCAGAAAATACTATTTTTGCTTTATTTAATCTAAATAATAGAAAGTAAAAGGAGGGTACAGAAATTTGTGCTTTCTAACTTCATCCACCTCATGCTCATCAAAAGGAATCCACTAACAAGGTTGATCAAGTCTTGTTAACAAACTCTTTCCGAATAACATGAAACCGGAGAAATTTTGAATAACACTAGGTTACCTCAACGAGGATATGCACGTTCCCAACAATAAGAATATCATACCTCTTGACAGTAGGAAGAGGAAATTCAAAACCTCCAATAGTAATAGTTGAAATTTTTCCAATAGAATTGATACCGTGGAGTTGAGGTTGTTTCCTCAGAAAATGTACTGTATGCTCATTACCATTAACATGAAAAGTGGCATTGCCTTTGTTGCAATCAATAACAGCCCCTGCAGTATTCAAAAAGGGTCTACCAAGGATAATCGACATACTATCGTCCTCGGGAATATCAAGAATAACAAAGTTCGTTAAAATAGTAACGTTTGCAACCACAACAGGCACATCCTCACAAATACCGACAGGTATAGCGGTCGATTTATCAGCCATTTGCAAAGATATTTCAGTAGGTGTCAATTTATTCAAATCAAGTCTACGATATAAAGAGAGAGGCATAACACTAACACCGACTCCAAGATCAAATAAAGCAGTTTTAACATAGTTTCTCTTAATGGAGCATGGTATAGTTGGTACTCCGGGATCTCCTAGTTTCTTCGGTATTCCACCTTGAAAAGTGTAGTTAGCAAGCATGGTGGAAATTTCAGCTTCCGGTATATTTTTTATTTGTAACAATATCTTTCATATACTTAGCATAAGGATTCATCTTAAGCATATCGATCAACGCATACATAAAAGATAGGTCTAATCATTTCAGCAAAGCGCTCAAAATCCTCATCATCCTTTTTCTTGGATGGTTTAGGAGGAAAGGGCATGGATTTCTGAACCCATGGTTCTCTTTCTTTACCGTGCTTCCTAGCAACGAAGTCTCTCTTATCATAATGTTGATTCTTTGATTGTGGGTTATCAAGATCAATAGCAGGTTCGATCTCTACATCATTGTTATTGCTAGGTGGAGCATCAACATGAACATCATCATTAACATTATCACTAGGTTCATGTTCATTACCAGATTGTGTTTCAGCATCAGAAATAGAAATATCATTGGGATTCTCAGGTGTGTCAACAACAGGTTCACTAGAAGCATTCAAAGTCCTATCATTTTTCTTTTTCTTCCTCTTAGAAGGACTAGGTGCATCAACATTAGTTCTTTGAGAATCTTTCTCAATTCTCTTAGGGTGGCCCTCAGGATACAAAAGTTCCTAAGTCATTTTACCCCCTCTAGTCATAACTCTAACGGCATTATCGTTTTTCTTATTATTTAATTCATTGAGAAAATCATCTTGTGCTTTAAGCACCTGTTCTACTTGATTTGGTAACCAAAGAAGCATGTTTACTAATAAGTTTAAGTTCACCTTTAACGCTAGACATATAATCACTCAAGTGTTCAATCATATAAGCATTTCGTTTCAAATGTCTACCAACATAAGCATTAAAGTTTTCTTGTTTAACAATAAAATTATCAAACTCATCTAAGCATTGGCTAGCAAACTTAGTAGATGGGATTTCACCCTTATCAAATATGTAGAGAGAATTTACCTTTACTACCTGTGTCGGGTTATCAAGACCATGTACTCCCTCCGGTCCTTTTTACTTTGCACATTGGATTTGCCGAAAGTCAAACTTAGCTAAGTTTGACCAAATTTATATTAGAAAATATTAGCATCTATAATATCTAATAAATATAATATGAAAATATATTCCGAGATGAATCTAATGATATTGGTGTTGTTATGTAAATGTCAATAATCTTTTATATAAACTTGGTCAAAGTTGGATGAGATTGACTTCAGACAAACCTAATATGCAGAGTAAAAAGGACCGGAGGGAGTATTTCTTCAATAGGTGGTAAATTCTTAACAACTTCAGCTTTAATACCCTTTTCTTTCATAAATTTCTTTGCTTCTTGCATATCTTCAGGACTGAGAAATAGAATACCCCTTTTCTTCGGAGTTGGCTTAGGAGTTGGTTCAGGAAGTGTCCAATTATTATCATTACTCAACATATTATTCAATAGCAATTCAGCTTGATCAACAGTTCTTTCCCTGAAAACACAACCAACACAACTATCCAGGTGGTCTTTGGAAGCATCGGTTAGTCCATTAGTCCATTATAAAAGATATCAAGTATTTCATTTTTCTTGAGAGGATGATCAGGCAAAGCATTAAGTAATCGGAGAAGCCTCCCCCAAGCTTGTGGGAGACTCTCTTCAATTTGCACAAAATTATATATTTCCCTTAAGGCAGCTTGTTTCTTATGAGCGGGGAAATATTTAGTAGAGAAGTAATAAATCATATCACGGGAATATGCACACAACCAGGATCAAGAGAATTAAACCATATTTTAGCATCACCCTTTAATGCTGACGGAAATAACTTAAGGATATAGTAGTAACGAATTTTTTCATCATTGTGAATAGGGTGGCTATATCATTTAATTTAGTAAGATGTGCCACAACAGTTTCAGATTCATAGCCATAAAAAGGATCAGATTCAACCAAAGTAATTAACTCATGATCGACAGAGAAATCATAATCCTTATTAGAAATACAGATAGATGAAGTAGCAAAAGCAGGGTCATATTTCATTCTAGCATTCAAAGACTTTTCTTTCAGCTTAACTAACAGTTTCTTAAGATCATATCTATCTTTACATGCAAAAAAGTCTCTAGCAGTTTCTTCATCCATTACATAACCCTCAGGCACATCAGGCAATTCATTCTAGGGGGAGAATCTTCATCATCACTTTCATCAATATTATCAGTTTCAATAATTTCATTCTCTCTAACCCTAGCAAGTTGTTCACACTACAGAAAAAAGACACATCCGTGACATTTTGGGCCGAACGATATTTTTTTCTGTCATACATATGACACTTCTGTGACGATAATTTTGACAAAACCCGGTATCATCATAGATGTGGTGGGCTCCTACTTCTATGACAAAAATCATGATGAAATGGGCTTTTCGTCTGGGCGGGCGGAGACGCAGCTGCATGACATTCTTTGGGCCATCCATGACGGAAAAAATCGTGGTAGAAGCGAGGGGAGGAAAATTTCGGGAGTTCCGGCTATGGTGGGAGGTCGGGGCCATGCGATGCGCGTTTCTCGTACACGCTGCAGCGTGTGTGCGAGGCATTGGCTCTAATCGAACTGGCGAGGCATTGGGCTCTAATTGAACCCGGCGATTGCCACTGCGAGCTACGCGTTCTTGAACTGAGCGATCGATCGATGGCTGTTAAGCGAACCCGATGGAGCGATTCGCCGCTCTGCTGCTAAGCTGAAGCCGGTCGATTGGATGAGCGATGGCGTTGCGGGGGTTTGGATGAGCGATGGCGGTGGCGTTGCCTCGGATGAACAGGACCCGTGGTGTGGAGGGCTGGATGAGCGATGAGCGTGGAGGGTGGCCGTGGAGGGTGGTTGAACAGGACCACGTGGTGTGGAGAGCTGGATGAGCATGAGCGGTGGAGGGGTGCCCGTGGAGGGTGGTTGAATAGTAGCCCGTGGAGTAGCGCGCGGTGGAGACTGGATGAGCAGGAGCCCGTGGAGGCTGGAGGAGGTCGGCGGTGGAGATGAGCGAGTATCCGTGGAGTCCGCTGCGATCGCCACACCCTCCCGATGAACAGGACCCCCGTTTCGACCACTTACTATTTATCTTATCACAAAACTATCTATCACTTACTATCATAGTCCTAGGAAGGGGACGACGCGGAATCTTTCTTGCTACGTCTTGAGCTTGCGTTGGTTTTCCTCGAAGAGGAGATGGTGATGCAGCAAGTGTAGCGTAAGTATTTCCCTTAGTTTTGAGAACCAAGGTATCAATCCAGTAGGAGGCTCCTCAAAAGTCCCACGCACCTACACAAACAAATTGAGAACTCGCAACCAACGCAATAAAGGGGTTGTCAATCCCTTCACGGCCACTTGCGAAAGTGAGATCTAATAAAGATAGTATGATAAGATAAATATATTTTTGGTATTTTATAATATAGATGCAAAAAGTAAAGATGCAAATAAAAGTAGATTGGGAGCAAAGTATGATAAGAGATAGACCCGGGGCCATAGGTTTCACTAGTGGCTTCTCTCAAGATAGCATAAGTATTACGGTGGGTGAACAAATTCTTGTCGAGCAATTGATAGAAAAGCGCATAGTTATGAGATTATCTAGGCATGATCATGTATATAGGCATCACGTCCATAACAAGTAGACCGACTCACTGCATCTACTACTATTACTCCACACATCGACCACTATCCAGCATGCATATAGAGTATTAAGTTCATAAGAACGAGTAACGCATTAAGCAAGATGACATGATGTAGAGGGATAAACTCATGCAATATGATATAAACCCCATCTTGTTATCCTCGATGGCAACAATACAATACGTGCCTTGCAACCCTTTACATCACTTGGTAAGGACACATAAGATTGAACCCAAAGCTAAGCACTTCTCCCATGGCAAGAAAGATCAATCTAGTAGGCCAAACCAAACTAATAATTGAAGAGACTTGCAAAGATAACTTAATCATACATAAAAGAATTAGAGAAGATTCAAATATTATTCATAGATAAACTTGATCATAAACCCACAATTCATCGGATCTCGACAAACACACCGCAAAAAGAGATTACATCGAATAGATCTCCACAAGAGAGGGGGAGAACATTGTATTGAGATCCAAAAAGAGAGAAGAAGCCATCTAGCTAATAACTATGGACCCATAGGTCTGTGGTAAACTATAAACTACTCAAAACTCATCGGATGGGCAAGGATGTTGATGTAGAGGCCCTCCGTGGTTGATTCCCCCTCCGGCAGAGTGCCGGCGAAGGTTCCAAGATGGGATCTCGCGGATGAGAAGGTTTACGGTGGTGGAAATTGTGTTTCGTGGTGCCCTGGATGTTTTGAGTGCGTGGGTATATATAGGAGGAAGAAATACGTCGGTGGCCACCCAGGGGCCCACGAGACAGGCGCGCCCTATAGGGTGGGCGCCCTCCCTCTCGTGGAGGCCTCGGCTGCTTCTTGACTTGCACTCAAGTCCTCTGGATCACGTTTGTTCCAAAATCACGCTCCCAAAGGTTTCATTCCGTTTGGACTCGTTTGATATTCCTTTTCTTGAAAATCTGAAATAGGCAAAAAAATAGCAATATGGGCTGGGCCTCCGGTTAGTAGGTTAGTCCCAAAATGATATAAATGTGTAAAATAAAGCCCATAAACATCCAAAGGGTAATATAATAGCATGGAACAATCAAAATTATAGATACGTTGGAGGCGTATCAAGCATCTAAGCTTAATTCCTGCTCGTCCTCGAGTAGGTAAATGATAAAAAGAGAATTTTTGATGTGGAATGCTACCTAGCATAATTCATAATGTAATTTTCTTTATTGTGGCATGAATGTTCAGATCCAAATGAATACAAAATAAAAGTTCATATTGATAAAAGAAATAGTAATACTTCAAGCATACTAATCAAAGTAATCATGTCTTCTCAAAATAGCATGGCAAAAGAAAGTTCATCCCTACATAATCATATAGTTAGGCTATGCTTCATTTTCGTCACACAAAGATGTTCCCAACTTCTATACCCCCGATGACAAGCCAAGCAATTGTTTCATACTTAAATAATCTCAAACTTTTTCAACCTTCATGCAATACATGAGCGTGATCCATGGATAAAGCACTATGGGTGGAATAGAATATGATGATGGGGATTGTGTGGAGAAGACAAAAAAGGAGAAAGTCTCACATTGACAAGGATAATCAACGGGCTATGGAGATGCCCATCAATTGATGTCAACATGAGGAGTAGGAATTGCCATGCAACGGATGCACTAGAGCTATAAATAAATGCTCAACAAAAGAAAACTAGTGGGTGTGCATCCAACTTGCTTGCTCACGAAGACCTAGGGCATTTGAGGAAGCCCATCGTAGGAATATGCAAGCCAAGTTCTATAATGAAAAATTCCCACTAGTATGAAAAAGACAACTTATGAGACTCACTATATGAAAAACATGGTGCTACTTTGAAGCACAATATATGAGACTCACTACATGGAGAACAAGGTGCTACTTTGAAGCACAAGTGTGGTAAGAGGATAGTAACATTGTCCCTTCTCTCTTTTTCTCTCGTTTTTTTTATTTGGGCCTTTTCTCCTTTTATGGCCTCTTTTTTTCATCCAGAGTCTCATCCCGACTTATGGGGGAATCATGGTCTCCATCATCCTTTCCTCACTTGGGACAATGCTCTAAAAATGATCATCACACTTTTATTTTCTTACAACTCAACAATTACAACTCGATACTTCGAACAAAAATATGACACTATATGAATGCCTCCGGCGGTGTACCGGGATGGTGCAATGAATCAAGAGTGACATGTATGAAAAATAATGCATGGTGGCTTTGCCACAAATACGATGTCAACTACATGATCATGCAATGGCAATAAGACAAAAGTAAAGTATGTCATGATGATTAACGGAACGGTGGAAAGTTGCATGGTAATATATCTCGGAATGACTATGGAAATGCCATGATAGGTAGGTATGGTGGCTGTTTTGAGGAAGATATAGGGAGGTTTATGTGTGATAGAGCGTATCGTATCACGGGGTTTGGATGCACCGGCGAAGTTTGCACCAACTCTCAAGGTGAGAAAGGGCAATGCACGGTACCGAAGAGGCTAGCAAAGGCGGAAAGGTAAAAGTGCGTATAATCCATGGACTCAACATTAGTCAAAAGAACTCATATACTTATTGCAAAAATTTATAAGTCATCAAAATCAAGTACTACGCATGCTCCTAGGGGATAGATTGGTAGGAAAAGACCATCGCTCGTCCCCGACCGCCACTCATAAGGATGCACAAGCCGGTACACTTCATGTTTCAAATTTGTTACACAACTTTAACCATACGTGCATGCTACGGGACTTGCTAACTTCAACACAAGCATTCTTTAAATTCATAATCACCCAACTAGCATGACTTTAATATCACTACCTCCATATCTCAAAACAATTATCAAGTATCAAATTGATCATAGCATCCAATTCACTTCCTATGATAGTTTTATTATACCCAACTTGGATGCCTACCATTCTAGGACCAATTTTATGACCATAGCAAATACCATGCTGTTCTAAAAGACTCTCAAAATAATATAAGTGAAGCATGAGAGACTAGCAATTTCTTCAAAATTAAGACGCCACCGTGCTCTAAAAGATATAAGTGAAGCACTAGAGCAAAAACTATCAAGCTCAAAAGATATAAGTGAAGCACATAGAGTATTCTAGCAAATTCTAATAAAATAGGCTTCTCCAGAAAGGTGTGTACAGCAAGGATTATTGTGTTAAATAAAAAGCAAAGACTAATATAATACACGACGCTCCAAGCAAAACACTTATCATGTGGTGAATAAAAATATAGCTCCAAGTAAAGTTACCAATGAACGAAGGCGAAAGAGGGATGCCTTCCGGGAATCCCCAAGTTTGGGATTTTGGCTATTCTTGAATATCTTGGGGTGCCTTGGGCATCCCCAAGCTTAGGCTCTTGCCACCCTTTATTCCATAGTCCATAAAAGCTTTACCCAAAACTTGAAAACTTCACAACACAAAACTCAACCGGAAATCTTATAAGCTCTGTTAGTGAAAGAAAACAAAATAACCACATAAGGTACTGCAATGAACTCATTATTTATTTAATTTGGTGTTAAACCTACTGTATTCCAACTTCTCTATGGATTATAAACTATTTTATTGGCCATAGATTCATCAAAATAAGCAAACAACACACGAAAAACAGAATCTGTCAAAAACAGAACAGTCTGTAGTAATCTGTAACTAACGCAAACTTATGGAACTCAAAAAATTCAGAAAAAATAGGAAGACCTAGGCAATTTGTTTATTGATCAGCAGCAATTGGAATCACTATTTTATCACGTTCTGGTGATTTTTAACAATTGTTTTCGTGAGCCGAAAGTTTCTGGAAATTACAGCAAGATCAAATAACTATCATCCAAGAAGATCCTATAGGTTTAACTTGGCACAAACACTAATTAAAACATAAAACCACATCTAAACAGAAGGTAGATGGATTATTTATTCCTAAACAGAAACAAAAACAAAAAACATAAAGAAAATTGGGTTGCCTCCCAACTAGCGCTATCGTTTAACGCCCCTAGCTAGGCATAAAAGCAAGGATAGATCTAACGAGTGCCATCTTTGGCACTAAACTCATAAGTAGCACGCATGATAGATTCATAAGGTAATTTAACTTTCTTTCTTGGAAAGTGCTCCATTCCTTTCTTTAATGGAAATTGGAATCTAATATTCCCTTCCTTCATATCAATAATCGCACCAATCATTCTAAGGAAAGGTCTACCAAGAATAATAGGGCAAGAAAGATTGCAATCTATATCAAGAACGATAAAATCTACGGGCACCAAATTTCTATTTGCTACAATAAGAACATCATTGATCCTTTCCATAGGCTTTTTAATGGTAGAATCCGCAAGGTGCAAATTTAAAGAACAATCATCAAGATCATGGAAACCTAGAATATCACATAAAGTTTTCGGAATCGTGGAAACACTAGCACCCAAATCACACAAAGCAAAACACTCATAATCTTTAATTCTAATCTTTATAGTAGGTTCCCACTCATCATTAAGTTTTCTAGGTATAGAAACTTCCAAATTAAGTTTTTCATCATAAGATTGCATCAAGGCATCAACAATATGCTTGGTAAAAGCTTTGTTTTGACTATAAGCATGAGGAGAATTAACAACGGCTTGCAACAAGGAAATACAACCTTTTAAGGAGCAATTATCATAATTAAATTCCTTAAAATCCGAGATAGTGGGTTCAACATTATTAGAAGTTGAGGATTCTCCAATCTCACTTTTACCAAATTTAACATTAAGATCTAAAGATTCCAAATTCTTGGGACGCCTTCTAGGCAAAGTTGATTCATCATCAGTCCCATAATCATCAACATTCATATTGCAAAACATAGATCTAATCGGAGACGCATCAATAACTTTAAGATCCTCATCATTACTTTCACGTAAACTAGAAGAACACGCCTTTATAAAGCTTTCTTTCTTAGCACGCAATCTAGCGGTTCTTTCCTTGCACTCGTCAATGGAAATTCTCATTACTTTGAGAGACTCATTGATATCATGCTTAGGAGAAGAAGATCCAAGTTTAAGAGAATTAACATCAAGCAAAAGTCTATCAACGTTCCTAGCCAATTCATCAACTCTGAGCAATTTTTCTTCAAGCAAAGCATTAAAATTCTTTCGAGAGATCATAAATTCTTTCACACTATTCTCAAAATCAGAGGGCATCTTATTAAAATTACCATAAGAATTATTGTAGGAATTTCCATAATTATTAGAGGGATTACTAGGGAACGGTCTAGCATTAAAATTTCCTCTATAAGCATTGTTTCCAAAACTATTCCTACCAACAAAATTCACATCCATAGATTCATTATTATTCTCAATCAAGGAAGACAAAGGCATATCATTGGGATCAAGAGGAGTATTTTTAGTAGCAAACATCTTCATAAGTTCATCCATCTTTCCACTCAAAACATTGATTTCTTCTATAGCATGCACTTTTTTACTAGAAGATCTTTCGGTGTGCCATTGAGAATAATTAGCCAGAATATTATCAAGAAGTTTTGTGGCATCTCCTAACGTGATTTCCATAAAGGTGCCTCCCGCGGCCGAATCTAAGAGATTTCTTGAAGCAAAGTTCAAACCGGCATAAAATTTTTGTATGATCATCCATAAATTCAAACCATGAGTAGGGCAATTGTGAAGCATCAATTTAATTCTTTCCCAAGATTGGGCAACATGCTCATGATCAAGTTGTCTAAAATTCATAATATCGTTCCTAAGAGTGATGATCTTAGCGGGAGGAAAATACTTAGAGATAAATGCATCTTTGCACTTGTTCCAAGAATCAATTCTATTCTTAGGCAAAGACGAAAACCAAACTTTAGCATGATCTCTAAGTGAAAACGGAAATAACTTCAATTTGACAATATTGTTATCCATGTCTTTCTTATTTTGCATATCACACAAATCAACAAAGTTGTTTAGATGAGTAGCGGCATCTTCGCTAGGAAGGCCAGCGAATTGATCTTTCATAATAAGATTCAGCAAAGCGGTATTGATTTCACAAGACTCATCATTATTAAGAGGAGCAATCGGAGTACTAAGGAAATCATTATTATTGGTATTCGAGAAGTCACACAATTTGGTATTATCTTGCGCCATGGCAACAAGGAATCCAACACACAAGCAAACAGAAAAATGACAAGCGAAAAGAGAGGAGATTGGGAAAGAGAGGGCGAATAAAACGGCAAGGGTGAAGTGGGGGAGAGGAAAACGAGAGGCAAATGGCAAATAATGTAAATGCGAGGGAGATGGGTTTGTGATGGGTACTTGGTATGTCTTGACTTGAGCGAAGACCTCCCCGGCAACGGCGCTAGAAATCCTTCTTGCTACGTCTTGAGCTTGCGTTGGTTTTCCTCGAAGAGGAGAGGGTGATGCAGCAAGTGTAGCGTAAGTATTTCCCTCAGTTTTGAGAACCAAGGTATCAATCCAGTAGGAGGCTCCTCAAAAGTCCCACGCACCTACACAAACAAGCGAGAACTCACAACCAACGCAATAAAGGGGTTGTCAATCCCTTCACGGCCACTTTGAAAGTGAGATCTAATAAAGATAGTATGATAAGATAAATATATTTTTGGTATTTTATAATATAGATGCAAAAACTAAAGATGCAAATAAAAGTAGATTGGGAGCGAATATGATAAGAGATAGACCCGGGGTCCATAGGTTTCACTAGTGGCTTCTCTCAAGATAGCATAAGTATTACGGTGGGTGAACAAATTACTGTCGAGCAATTGATAGAAAAGCGCATAGTTATGAGATTATCTAGGCATGATCATGTATATAGGCATCACGTCCATAACAAGTAGACCGACTCCTGCCTGCATCTACTACTATTACTCCACACATCGACCGCTATCCAGCATGCATCTAGAGTATTAAGTTCATAAGAACGAGTAGCGCATTAAGCAAGATGACATGATGTAGAGGATAAACTCATGTAATATGATATAAACCCCATCTTGTTATCCTCGATGGCAACAATTTCGTGCCTTGCAACCCTTTACATCCTTTGGTAAGGACACGCAAGATTGAACCCAAAGCTAAGCACTTCTCCCATGGCAAGAAAGATCAATCTAGTAGGCCAAACCAAACTGATAATTCGAAGAGACTTGCAAAGATAACTTAATCATACATAAAAGAATTCAGAAAACATTCAAATATTATTCATAGATAAACTTGATCATAAACCCACAATTCATCGGATCTCGACAAACACACCGCAAAAAGAGATTACATCGAATAGATCTCCACAAGAGAGGGGGAGAACATTGTATTGAGATCCAAAAAGAGAGAAGAAGCCATCTAGCTAATAACTATGGACCCATAGGTCTGTGGTAAACTATAAACTACTCACAACTCATCGGATGGGCAAGGATGTTGATGTAGAGGCCCTCCATGGTTGATTCCCCCTACGGCAGAGTGCCGGCGAAGGCTCCAAGATGGGATCTCGCGGATCTGAAGGTTCTGGCGGTGGAAATTGTGTTTCGTGGTGCCCTGGAAGTTTTCGAGTGCGTAGGTATATATAGGAGGAAGAAATGCGTCGGTGGCAGCCGAGGGCCCACGAGACAGTAGCGCCCTATAGGGTGAGGCGCCCTCCTATCTCATGGAGGCCTCGGCTGCTTCTTGACTTGCACTCCAAGTCCTCTGGATCACGTTTGTTCCAACAATCACGCTCCCGAAGGTTTCATTCCGTTTGGACTCCGTTTGATATTCCTTTTCTTGAAATCTTGAAATAGGCAAAAAACAACAATATGGGTTGGGCCTCCGGTTAGTAGGTTAGTCCCAAAATGATATAAATGTGTAAAATAAAGCCCATAAACATCCAAAAGGGTAATATAATAGCATGGAACAATCAAAAATTATAGATACGTTGGAGGCGTATCACCGGGAAAACCAGCGGCGGTGGATGCACAGCGGAGAGAATCTGAGGGTTCCTTTGGTTAGAATTTCTTGTGCGTCGCCATAAAATAACGGGGGTGTGGGTGAGTGGAGGGATGGCACGGCCAGCGGTGGGAGTAGTAAGGCGGTGAGGCCTCAGCGGCGTCTGACCCGGCCACGGGAGGTAGGAAGCGGTGACACGACCGGCGCTGCTTTGGGCGGTGGAGCAAGAAGACCGAGAGGTTGAAGAAGCCACGGCAATTGTTGGATGGACATCGTCACGGTCCTTTGCAGCTAGAGTCGTTTATATTGACTAAGTTGAAAAATCCTTAGTACGTCAACTTAGTAGGCCCACAAGTCGACTTCGAAATGGTGCACCCACATGTCGGGGAGGAATCATTTTTGGCGGGTGAAGCTAGAATATCCGAGATTGAAGAAGAAGCCACGGCATCTGTTGGATGGACATCCAACGACCCTTCTTTGCTAGAACCGTGTGTTGACTATAAGTTGACAAAGCCACGCATCTGGCGTCAACTCTGTTTTTTTTAGGGGACGCGTCAACTTAGTAAGGCCGAAGTGTGTGGCGAGATAACTTATAGCCCATTTGAGATTTGTAAGAATGTGTAGCCCATTTTTGAATTCTAATGGAATTTACTACAGCCCATTTACAGTTTGTTAAAAGTACAACCCATTTCAACCAACCGTTCAAAACAGAATCAAATAAAATTTCCCACATTTTGATGGGATCGAAATATTTTTATCCGAAATTTCTAGTCAGATTAAATACAATTTCAATATAAATTTATATTACATAAAAATCCAACGAAACATTAGCTTTCGCAACAATTAATGAAATTAACATTTTCAATATCCAAAATAATAATTTATAAAGTAATCACGTGTTTGGTGCATTTTTATAATTCTTGCTTGATTTTACAATTACATCCCATTTATTATTTCTTAAAGCCTATTTTCTTGTTAAGCCTAATGCATCCCTCCTAGAAAATATTTGCAGCCCAGCGGGGCGGAGAATAACAACTTGACCTTGCCTGGTGAAAGGATCGATATAGTTGACTAGAGGGGGGGTGAATAGGCAAGTAACAATTTTTAAGCTTTTCTTTACCAATTTAAACTATGCAATAATAAAGGTTGTCTAGATGTGCAACTAGGTGAACAACCTATATGATGCAATCAACACAAGCACAAGAGCAAGCAAAGATAGAAACACAAATAAGCTTGCACAAGTAAAGGGATAAGATAACCAGAGTGGAGCGGTGGAGGCGAGGATGTGTTACGAAGTTCCTTCCTTTTGAGGGAAATGCGTCTCCGTTAGGCGGTGTGGAGGCACAATGCTCCCCAAGAAGCCACTAGGGCCACCGTAATCTCCTCACGCCCTCGCACAATGCAAGAGCCGTGATTCCACTATTGGTGCCCTTGAAGGCGGCAACCGAACCTTTACAAACAAGGTTGGGGCAATCTCCACAACTTAATTGGAGGCTCCCAACAACAGCACGAAGTTTCACCATAATGGAATATGGCTCCACGGTGACCTCAACCGTCTAGGGTGCTCTAACACCCAAGAGTAACAAGATCCGCAAGGGATAAGTGGGGGGGGGAATCAAAAGTCTCTTGGTGGAAGTGTAGATCGGGCCCTTGTCACCCAATCCCGAGCAAATCAACAAGTTTGATTGGCTAGGGAGAGAGATCGGGCCAAAATGGAGCTTGGAGCAACAATGGAGCTTAGAGATGGAAGAGGTGGTCAACTAGAGGTAGGAGACCGCCTTTTATACTCGTGGAAAAGATCCAACCGTTATCCTCTAGTTCAGCCGCGACGACAGCGGTACTACCGCTCGAAAGCGGTACTACCATGCGACCCGCTGAAACTAGCATTGAAGGCCACAGTACTACATGCGCAGCAGCAGAGGACTGGGACTGGCACATTGCGCGATACTACCTCTCACAGCGGAACTACCACGCACCCTTGCGGTACTACCGCAAGGCGGTAAGCTCCTGACCCTCGAAGAGCGCGGAAGAAATAAATTACATCCGTGCCTACTTCGCTGAAAAAAAAAGCAGTCACGAAAACCGGCAGCGGTACTACCGCGCCGAAGTCTTGATACTACCGTGGAAGCGCGGATGTAAAATTACATCAGCTCCTACTATCGCGACATAGCGATGCTGGGCATGAGGGCCGCGGTACTACGGCTCCAAGAGAGCGGTACTACCGTGTCCACTCGCGGTACTACCGCGCAAGACGTGTGGTACTACCGTGTGGGCGCGGATGTAAAAAATTACATCCGCGCCTACTACCGTACCGAGCATCACAAGGCCTAGGAGTTGCGGTACTATGGCTCCTGGGGGCGATACTACCGTGACCCCAGTGTACTACGGCTGGTGCTTATGATACTACCGCTCCCTAAGCGATACTACCGCAAGAACAGCGATGGCCGTCGGTTTATGCACAACTATGACAATGGGAAGATGCTCCAAAGTGCAACGAAAGGAAGGACAAGTGTGCGTGTTGATTCCACCCAAACCTTTCGGCGGACCCCTCTTAATAGTCACGGCTCTCCTCGACTCAAATCCACCAAAGAGAAAGCGTAGAAACGGCGCCGTCTTCAATAGTCTCGAGGGGCACCGAATCGTCTCGTGCCTAGTGATGAAGCATCGAGAAACTCAAGGCATATGATTAGTCCATAAAAGTATCGTCATCAATCACCAAAACACTTAAGGGATAAATATGCCCTTACAATCTCCCCCTTTTGGTGGATTGATGACAATCTGGATTTTCACAAAGATACGATAATAATGAGCAAGGCAAACCCTCCTCTCCAAAATATAGGCGGGCTCCCCTAGATGTGTGCACTCTGGATGAATGCTTTGGACTGCATAGCACACATACTAGGATCACCCTCCCCTATATTTTAGGGACAAAGGCACGAAGATTAACATCTAAGCAACATATAGCACAATATAACACAAGCTCGCTAAGATAGATAGAGTGCATATGTCTAACACCATATGAAGGAAAAGCAACTAAAAGCGAGGTTCAAGCGAAGTTCAACCGAGAAAGCAATAAACACACCAAACACGAACACGACACACGACTACATAAATCCCTACACTCTCTCCCCTTTGGCATCGAGGCGCCAAAAAGGCGAGAGGACACCTACCTGGCGGTGGCTCAAGCAGCAGGGAACTCATCCCAACCCTCTCCGTCGGACTCCTCGGCGGCGGGGATGGACTCCTCGGCGTCCTCCTCGAGAATCAGTCCACATGTAGCCTTGCTTCTCCATCCACTCGGCCTCTGGGTGATCGCTCCTCGAGACCCGCCGGACACATCCTCACCATATAGCTGCAAGATCTTCATGTCCGGCGACGACTCTCCTTGGATGCCACGTGAGTCTTGTCTGCCCCTTAGCTTGCATGCGAGAAAGAGTCTTCATCTTGTCCTTGACTTCTTGGCCCATGAAGGCATAGAGGAGCTCTGGGAAGGCCTAGCAGCATGGCCCTCGGCAACATTCTCGGCGCTTGACATCCTCCTCACCAACAGCAACCCTAGCAGCAGGCGCCTCGGCACAGTAGTAGTGTTGGCCCGGTTGGGTTTGACCTGTGAGCAGATGGGATCATGGTGAATCTAGTCGAGGGCAAGGAACTCCTCACCGGGAACATCTTCTCCCGAGTCCTCGAGATCGGTAGAAAGCAGATGGGGCCCGTAGATAGGCACTGCGGTTGAACACATAAGCGAAGCTCACACCACATGATGTGTGAGACATCAAGTGGCTGAGTCACGAGACAAGCGAGCCTCCTCATGAGATGAGCATCATATCCACCATATAGGCATGAACCTTGTCCTTGTCACCAATGCGAGGAACAAAGAGTTGCGGAAGATGCGGTACATGATATCCAGAAAAGAGTTGAGCACCAACCCTATCTTGCCACTTGGGCGTCTTCTCAACATAGTGCGGTGCAAGCTTGTCCTTGTTGGCGAGAATCAGAGTTGGCATGGGGCGAACACCCATGGGAGTGTCGAGCCCGTCATCAGTACTGGAGCAAATCCATGAACTCCTTCGGTAGCGATCGACTTCGACCATTGGACATCCAGGTCATCCTCCTCTCCTCATCGGGGTGAAAGTAAACTAAGGCAAAGAAGCTGGCGGATAAGCTCGGGATCATAGTCAAGGTGAAAGGATATCACATGCTCAATGCCAAACTGCTCCACCAAGTCGAGCCTCTCCAAAGTAGGCACGGAACTTGTCCTTCCTCAAGTGATGCATGTCAATCCATTTCACATCCACATAGGTATTCTTCTTGTTCTTGATGACATCGGATAGATGTTGGTTTGTTGCTTGTTCCAAAACAGCTCACAACCCCCAGCGGAGGAGCGAGGGGTCACGTCGGGTGAATCTGCACGAGACGGACGTGGTCAGATTAGGGCATCTCATCCATGCCCTTGGCGGGCTCCTTGAACTTGCTAGCGATAGTCTTGACATTGCGCTTGGGGCAAAGGAGCCCTACAGTGCGTCACACAGGTTCTTGTGAGGCGCTTGGAGCGGTGTCACGATTGGGATTGGAGCAGCGAGAGCCACCACGAGACACACACGCAAAACACCAGCGAGCGAAGAGGATCAATGCAAAGACCACAACAAAGCACAAAAAACACATAGGAAATATCGTGAAGGTTGGGCGGCGTTAGATGTGAGCCACGGTAGTCTTGCTAGTGTCTGCGGTACTAAAGATTAATCTTGCTCCAAGTCGCGGTAGTACCGTGCGAGTCCTGATAATACCGTGGTTGGAAGCGATAGTAAAGTTTTAGTGCCTTGCGTCTGTGCGGTAGTACCAGCGCCAGAGGGGCGGTAGTACCGTGCAAGCGGTAATACCGCGCCCGACGGCGGTAATACCAGCGTCGCGTCGAATCGAATGGCGTTCGAATCTGAAAAGACCCATGAAACAACGGCGAGTGCTACGGTGATCAGATCTAGCGCAAGACAACAAAACAAGTATAATTCCTATGCAAGGCTACTCTCCTTCATCCTATTCTTGCAAAGAAAGCCTACGAATCTCTAGAACATCCAAGTCTCCCCAACAACCTAAAGACAAAGAACGCAATAAAGCGAGAAAGGATTGGGGAAAAACACGGGTCCATATCAAGAGCACGTGGTGGGAAGGATCCCACGGACGGAATCACGGGAGGGCAGCGGAGGAGGAGATCCGCGACGACGCGCCGCTCCTATCTTGGCGGGAGAGAGAGATGAGGCGGCGTGGGAGGAACTACGAATGGGTATGGGGAGTTAGAACTCCCCTGCCGTCCTTATCCCCACGCGCCCAAGGCAGTAGCAGTAGTACCTGCAGTCATCGCGGTAGTACCGCTCGGCGGAATACCGCACGGGCGGTAGTACCGCTCACCAGCGGTAGTAAAAAATTACTATCGCGTGGGGCGGTAATACCGTGCTCCCTGCAGCGGTAGTACCGTGGTTGGCAGCGGTAGTACCGTAGCCGACTCTTGATGTAGTACCGTGAGCTCAAGACACCCCGGTTTCAACACAAAAGAAAGGTCTTTGCGGAAACTTTTCACACAAAAGAAGCCACAAGCACACGCACAAACCAAAGCGGAAAGACAACAAGAGAACACCAAGCGACACAACCTCTCAAAAGGAGAGGCGGTGGCGAAGCCACCTATGTTTGAGTTAGATGGTATGGCACATGAAGAATTATCCTTGGGCCCATGACCAAAACTTCGTCTTTGAAGCACAAGTACCATCAAAAATGGCTAATGTGAAAGAGTTGATCTATTTATGCATGATAGGGGAGGAGAGTTCATTGAGAGAACAACACTCCCCTTTGTCCATGCCTACACCTAAACTAGACAACAAGATGAGTGTGGTGGGGGTGCAGGTTCAAGTCACATTGCTCAAATCAATGATATTTAGCTCATGCCTTAACTCATGAAATCTTGCTTCATCCAAGGGCTTCGTGGAAATATCTGCAAGGTTATCATGAGTGTTGACATACTTGAGCTCGATCTCCCTCGCCTAATGTGATCCCGGATGAAGTGATACGAATCTCAATGTGCTTTGTCTTGAAGTGTTGCACGGGTTGAGAGAAATCTTGATGGCACTTTCATTATCACACCAAAGAGGCACTTTGTCACAAATGACACGTACTCCTTTAAAGTTTACCTCATCCATAGGAGTTGAGCACAACAACTACCGGCCGCCACATATTCGCTTGGTGGACAAGAGAGACACACAACTTTGCTTCTTGGAAGACCAACTTACCAAGAGCAACCAAGAAATTGGCACCCTCAGGAGTGGACTTCCTATCCACTTTGTCTCCGCCCAATCGGAATCCGTAAATCCTTCAAGCTTGAAGTTTGCCCTCTTGGGTACCATAAGCCAAAGTTTGGGGTATGATCCAAATATCGAAAGATTAAACGACCGCCACATAGTGGCTTTCCTTGATCTTGACTTGAAACCATGCACACATTCCCACACTCAACATGATATCCGGTCTAGATGCACAAAGGTAAAGCAAGGAGCCAATCATGGGCGATATACCTTTTGATCCACCGCTTTACCATTGGGATCAATGTCAAGTTGGCACTTGGTAGGCATTGGTGTAGTAGGTGGCTTGACATCAATTAGCTTGAATCTTTTGAGCATGTCTTGAGTGTATTTGGCTTGGTTGATGAAGGTTCCTTCTCTTCTTTGTTTGATATCGAAACCAAGGAAGAACTTCAACTCTCCCATAGAAGACATCTTGAACTTGGAGGTCATGAGGCGGCAAATTCCTCATTGAAAGCTTTGTTAGGGAACCAAAGATAATATCATCAACATATAGTTGGCATACAAACAACTCCCCATTGACCTTCTTAGTAAAAAGAGTGGGATAGATTTGCCCCACTTCAAATCCACGATCTTGTAACAACTCGGTAAGGTGGTCATACCACATACGTGGGGCTTGTTTAAGGCCATAGAGTGCCTTATCGAGTTGATACACATGATCCGGGAAGTAGGGGTCCTCGAACCGGGGGTTGCTTGACATAGACCAACTCATTAATAGGACCATTAAGAAAAGCACTTTTCACATCCATTTGTTGCAACTTAAAGTTGTGATGGGAAGCATAAGCAATCAACAAGCGAATGGATTCAAAGGCGAACAGCAGGGAGCAAAGGTTTCACCGTAGTCGATACCCTCGACTTGGGAGTAGCCTTGTGCTACCAATCTTGCCTTGTTGCGAATGATGTTCCCATGAGCATCTTGCTTGTTCTTGAAGATCCACTTGGTTCCAATGGCGTTGTGGTTCCCCGATGGCCTTGGCACCAATCTCCACCTGTGTTGTACTCAAAATTGTTGAGTTCTTCATG